>PVIH01003324.1:93733-163427 GCA_004025045.1 Sigmodon hispidus | reverse complement strand
TACAACACACATGTGCCTCCACACACACTGCAACACACATGTGCCTACACACACACACTGCAACACACATGTGCCTCCATATGTACACAGAGGGGGCACAAATTTTTAATTTAAAATAAATGGACCACCAACTATATGTTTATCATGATTTTTAAACCACCTGCATAATGCTTAAAAGCAATGTGCCAGTTTTAGAAGCTTTGAGAGTGGTCATGATTCAATAATATGTCAGAGGGCATGGTGGGGCAGATTAGAGATGATAAATCACAATGAAACCCAGCAATTAGCATCAAATTAAGGAAAAACATTACAATTCTTTGAGCCTTCGCATAGTCCAGAGGCTACACTATGTTCAGGAACTGCTTGTCTGATCCTCAGAACAATTCTAAGGTGGATCTCCCCGACAAAAGCCCTGAGAAATTCAGTAACTGACCCAGAATCACAAAGCTAATTAACTGCAGAGCTTCGATTCAAACCCAGGTCCACTGATTCCGAACATGTGCTTGTAATAAGCATACTAAAGTAAAGAAAGAAAGGCAGGAAGGAACAAAGGCTGGCAGAGTAGAGCATACCCAGCAGAGCATGCTAACTGCCCTGACGCAAGACCCTCTGTGTAAGCAAAATGAAATGCAATTACCAAACATAAACAGCACATCACAATAAATAGCAGTCACTATCCATGACTTCAAAAATGTTCCTGTGCAAGGCCTCTTCCTACTTTGATTCTATCTGTTCAGTTGTGAGTTGGCCCTCAAATCTGCTTGCAAGCAATTCAGCAGCAAAACTGAAAAGAGAACACAGTCATCTCTAGTTACAGTATGTCCATAGAGTTTTCAGATGATCAGAGCAAAGGCAGCTGGGGGAATTTTCATAATCAAGCTCCATAGCACCAGGAGAGCTCTTTCTGGGGATCCAAAGTCAAGTTCTAGGAGCTATAATTCAAATTAACATGAAGAAATCAGAGAGACATTTCATCAGCGTGGGCTTGAAAAGCTGTAGCTAAAGGTTTTGAAGGGAACTGTGAAACTCCAATGAGATAGAATAACTGGCCATATGATGCAGGCATGATTGAAGAAATTCAGAGTGTAATCAAGATGTGGAAGAGATCATTTGCATCCTGAGTAGGGATGGATATCTACCCAAATCAGATGCAAGGAGAATATAAACCCTTCAACCCAGGAGGTCAAGGTTGAGAATCCACCACAATTGAAGGGTATGAAATGCTATCTGTTGTCATGGCAATTATGCAAGGCTTAGCTTCATATTGCCACAGTAATCGATATTAGATTTATCTATAGTTCAAAAGCAGTGTGGACAATCCTCTCCTCAACTCCAAATCCCTAGCAGATAAACAAGCCTACAGTGGCACAGATTATCATTCCTGGCACCTGAGGTATCAGCACCATAACCTCAAACTACCTTCTAGGACCCATTTGGTTCCCATGGTAAGCTTGTGTCCTAACAATGCTAGGATGCTTGGAAGTAAATACAGAGATGCTGAAGTAAATAACTCCATAGTAATAACATCTTTGTGTGAAGTTCAGCAACGTAACTTAGGTGTGGAATAGGGGCTGGGGAAATGATGTAATGGCTAAGAGCACTAGTTTCACAAACAGGAGGACCTGAACTGGAATCTCCAGCAACCACATAAAAAGACTTGGAACCTCAGCTTTGGGGAAAAGAGGTAAACAGACATTAGGATTTCTCTGGCAGCCAGCCTTGCTTAAATAAGCCTCTGGTTCAGTGACAGATCCTGTCCCAAGGAATAAGGTGGAGATCAGCACAGAAAGGCATCCCACATCATGCTGTGACCTCTGCATATATGTGCTCATGAATGCAGCACACACATAACACACATACACACAATCTTACATCTTTAAGAATATGCAGGAGCATAATTGACTTTAGACTATGCTTGAATAAAAGACCAAAAAATATATAAGTTTTACTGTTTTCAGGATGTTTAGGAGAATTAGAAATACATAAGCTTAACTTTTAGTTTGTAAGAATTATTAAACTTCGTAAGAAAGTGCTAAGATCTTCATTGGACTTGTGAATGATTTAAAAGCAAATTATATTTACTTACAAATACAACCTTAAATGACTTAAAAAAAATAAAACCATGAGTAAGATACAAAACAGAGGGATCCATGGTGATTTAGCCTATGTAACTTTATTGTTATTTAGAGTAAATATCTAAAATTACTTATACTCATTTTACATGTGACTTGATAGATTTATATATAGGATAAGAGCATATAATCAGAATAAGTCTAGCTTTTAACGTTAATCAATCAATTTTAATTGAAAGTTAACAACTGAAAAGTAGCATCAATTTTAGTCTCACCAAAATGTAGAACCAGCTATAAGCAAATATGAGACAAATATAAAATTCTAATCATCCTACAAAATATTGGTCTATATTTTTCAAAAATGACACTTCTATAGAAAAAAGGATAGTTTCAGATTAAAGATGACCAAGGAACGTGACAATCTAACAAGCACCCTGCCCTGTGTCTTTCTTTCCCTAAAACTAGAATTATTGTTCATTGGGAGAATCTGAATAAAACCTGTGGGCAGATAACACTATGTTATCAATGTTTATTTCCCAATTTTGCAAACTATAAAGTGTGTATGTAAGAGAAATCCTTTGTTTTTTAGGAGATATAGTGTGTTATTTAGGAACTAAGTGATGTTTTATCGACATTTATCTCTATGGTTCAGAAGGAAACAGGGAAAAATGACAGAAGTGTTAAAGCACCGTCATTTGAAAACTCTGGGTGAGAAGTATTTAAGAATTTCCTATATGTCTAGTATTGTTACAAAGCAATAGTTTGCTTTAAAAAATATCATCCTTAAACAACCATTACCCACCACTAGGGAACCATAAAGAAAAGAGGAACAGCTGGAAGCGTGCATCTAAGAGAGTACCACAGAGCTGAGTGGGGCAAGAAAACTATCACATTCTTAGTAGAAGACTGAAAGCCAGCCCGACATGGTGTTTGTGCCCACAGTATCAGCACTCCAGAGATAAGTCATGAGATCTGTAAGTTAAAGACCACCCTGGGCTACGCAGCAACACCCCAACAGCAACAACCAAGATTGAAACAGAGAGAAAAATGTTCTCTACTTTGAACTCCTGGTCAATTACCTCCCTAGATGAGGATTCTGATATCAGATAATGGGGCAGTCACAGCCGATGTCTACCCCTAAGGCTTTCCAAGTTGTCAACCCACCCCAAAGCAACACAGCCAGCAAAAGCCTTTCTTGAAAGTCTTCCCTTTGGCCTCATACAAAGACTCTAGGTAGAAGGCAGGCCCCACCCCTTCCATCCACACATCAGCTCCCAGCCAGGCCAGGACTAAAGGGCTTTGAATCACTCTTTGTAACTAGAAAAAAGACCTTATTCAGTGGGGAAACTTGCAGGAACAGTAATTCTCTAAGCAATCTCCTTGGTAATATAACCCACTATTCTCAGGCATTCTCTATGAGTGGAGCTCTTGATACACAGTGAGCTGACTTAAAACAGTCCATGCCCTTCTCTGAGACCAGGATCAGACAGGGCAAGCCAATAACCCAGTAATTCTTCAGACTCACCCCAGCTATTGCAGACTCCTCTTTTAGGATGACCTGAGGCATCCCATGACCATAGCCATACAAACTCTAGCAACATGTGACCACACACAGTGATCTATAATAGACTATGTAACTTTGAAGTGATTAAACAGTGCTGAAGTTGAATCTTTGCACATATGTGTTTCTACAAAAACATAGAAATAGGTAAAAATTTTATTAATTTATCACACATGATAAACATAATATAAAGTTAGAATAGGTGGAGCCAGGTGGTAGTGGTGTGCACACCTTTAGTCCCAGCACTTGGGAGGAAGAGGCAGGTAGATCTCAGTGAGTTCCAGGCCAGCCTGGTCTACAAAGCTGAGTTCCAGGACAACCAGAACTGTTACACAGAGAAACCTTGTCTTAAAACAAACAAACAAACAAACAAACAAAAACCCACAAAGTTAGAATAGGTGAAGCTTTCAAAAATGCACAAATAAAAGTAAAATTTCAAACATAAAACTACTATCTAATCACTTAACAGAAACTTGTGGCTCAATGAAATAAATGAATGGATAAACCTTTATTTTTAATGTGATCAGCTCTAAGGAACAGACAAAAGCCAGGAAGAGACAAGCATCACCAGAATTCTTACAGGAGTCAGAAATCCCAAAATCAAGTCCTAAAACTGGAATAACTATAAAATACTGGACAATCAGCAATTTCCTCATCTCTCACATTCTATACATATTAAATATGCAAGTGGGAACAGATGGTTCCTGTGATAATTAAGCTTCATTGTCAACTTAATTGAATGTACTATCACCATGGAAATACTTCTAGGTATGTTTATGAGGATGTTTCCAGAAAGGTTTGATTTAGCAGGGAAAACTCTATGGGTGTGGGTACCACCATCCTACGGGCAAGGGACCCACATTAAAGGAGGAGAAAGCTAAGTGAGCATCTGCATTCATCACTCTGCTTCCTGATTGGGACATGATATGACCAGCCACATCGCACTCCTACCACCACACCAGCCTTGCCATGATGGACAGGACCTCCACACTATGAGCCCAAGTCAACCCTTGCCTCTCTAGAGGTGCTTCTTGTCAGGTATTTGGTCCCAGCAACATGGAAAAAAATTAAGACAGACCCTAAAGTTAGTCTAGCCTTAATTTTATTTTAATTCTAGAATTTTTATTATACATTCTAAGATAGAATTATTTATCTCCTTGATAAAAACTAGAATTGAATGGCTGAATTACTTTGGCTCTTCAGCCTATTTAAGACTTTCTGTGGCTTTAGAAATTTTTATTTCTCTGTGATTAGTTTTTTATCCCCCATTCTCTGCTCTTAGGCACATTGCTTCCTTATTTATTTGAAGGAACAAGCATGCCTATGAGCTCTCTCTCTCTCTCTCTCTCTCTCTCTCTCTCTCTCTCTCACACACACACACACACACACACACACACACATGCACACACACACACACACTCACATACACACATGCATATGAAATATCTATGTACTTTTTATTATCTTATTTTATATTGAGCCATAGACTGGACATTGGCCTCAACTCACAGAGGAAGTGAAAGGGATTTAGTTACAGCTAATTTGTGATGGGACTTCGGTTGGACAAGGCAAGAACTTAAAATGAGGCCTTTTGGATAAGGAGGATCCTTTACTGCTAGTATATTCATTTAAATAGGAAAAGGAACTGATAGCTATTCAATCAGAAATACAATTATTCAAATAAAATACAACAAGATCTTTGTTCTGCCTCTCCTGTGAAGTTTAAGAATAGTAGCACTCTCTGGTCTCTGCAAAGCATACTTGTACCCTTAGAAGGCAGAAAGGTGGGGCACTCTACAGGGACAGTTACTCTTATTCTCTTTGTATCCACCCTGTAAGGAACAAAGACCCAGTCATAACCCTGAGTCCCTCAGTCACTTTTGCTTTTTCCCAGGATTGGGTAACTCCTGAAGGTTGGGTGAAGGAGTGTTGGCCTTGGAAGAACAGAGCTCTATGTCCCTGTGCTAAGCACCATCTCCCTTGGGTAACTCTGTGGCATATAAATGCTGCTTCCAGCCATTTAGACTCCCCACAGAGTTAACCCATCCTTCCTGGCCTGCTGGGCCTCCCAAATAACCCTCTCTGTGCCAACAAAAGCAGCTGGACTACCAGGAGCTAGGTCCAATTGAAGTCCCATTACAAACTGGCCACATAGCTGTGACTAATCCCATGTACCTCTCTCCTCTGTGAGTAGCAGCTATTCTCCAACCTATTAGGCACAATGAAAAATAAAATAATGAAAGAAGTATATAAATATTTCATATTTATGTATGTATATGTGCGTTGCACAGGTGTGTACATATATATTTCTTGAAATAATGAAAGAGGTGATATACCTAAGAGCAGAGAGGAGGTAAAAATTCTCAAAGTCACAAAAAGAAGGTTTTAAATAGGCCAAAGAACTAAAGTAATTCAGCCATCTGATTCTAGTTTTCATCTAAGTGATAGATAAAATCTGAATAATGAACAAGCTGTATCTACCTGTCTCTTTTACACATCTTATTTTGGAAGGCAAGTTGCTATAAACTGTTAAGACTGAGCAAAATCTCTTCTGATTCTCCCCCAGAAAATATTCACAGACATCAAGGACAAAGGTACCAAAAATAAATCTTACCACATCATTGTTTGCAAAATGTATCATTAATTGGAGGTGGTTAGATCAATTATACAAATATACATATTCCAATATATGTTGGAATATTAATCTCCCACTTAGAAAAATTAAATAGATCTGTTTATTTGTTTCAGAATGGAATATTATAAAACGAGAGTAGGCCTTGGCATACACAAGCTACTTGGGAAATACATACTAAATAGATAACACATACATCCCTTTCCAAGGCACTTCAGATATCCTTCCCTACCTAATCATTAAGTAACTCTACAACCTGAGCCAACAATGTAAAGAGGAGGAAGTTGAAGTTCACAGCCAGGGCTGAGGAGATGTCTTGATGGATAAAGCTCTTTCTGCACTATCAGGCAAGAGGATCACCCAAACATAAACCCTGAGTGGGTATGGCTCCTGCCTGCAATTCCAGCCCTCAGAAGGCAGGAACAGGGGACCCCAGGAGCAAGCCGGCTTTCTAGTCACAACAAGTCCCTCTCTGCCTTAATGGATAAGGTGGAAAGTGACTAAGGATGATTCCAATGTCATCCTAGGGCCTCTACATACAAGCATGTACACAAAAACACACATTCCCACATGGGAACAGCATATCCATGTGCATGCATCACACACACTTACACACTCACACAAACAAATAAAACTCAATAAAGGTCAAGGCAGTCATGTCCTGCTCAAGATTGCACACCTCAAGCAAAGAGGCCAGATAAAACAAGGTCTGTTAGACATGGCCCTTAGGTGACTAGCATCCCTTTTACTCAAGCATAGGCAGCTGGATGCCCTCAGCCAGATGGTCCCTCACTCATTGCTTGCTGATACTACTGAATTTTGGCCTTCTGGACTACTGCTCAGACCCTAACATCTAACAACAGGTCTAAAAGGAGGTCAGTCAACAACAGGTTGTCATGGAAACCCTAAACTCCCCCTCCCCCACTGCCTCTAGAATAAAGTAGAATAGGAAGGCAAAGAGGAACATTTGTTAAATCCTGCTATGAGCCAGGCAGGATGACTAGGAAACAACTCATCTGAGTCTTCCTTTACAAATCACCAAAAGAGAAAGGGACTGCATTATTCAAGAAAGTACACACAGCAGGCCTACATCACCACTTAATCTAGGTCAGTCATAACTGCACAGGAAGTTGATTTCATGGGCCATGTGCTTCCATCTCCCTTCTAAGGCTGCATGTGCCAAGGAGCACAGTCCTCACCATTTGCTCAGGTCACACAGCTTGCTGCACAGCTGCCTCCAATGCCTGTGCTTCCTGTACATACCTGGAATGCACCTTCCAGACCAGAATACACAAGATAAAGGAAGGGCTGTTCTGGAAAGCACACATTCTGTCTGGAATAGGCTAAAGGACAGCCATGAGCTGGGAAATCCCAGTAGAATAGTCTCCTTTGCCCATGCCACACATACCGGGTTATCAGAAAATGAGAGTGGGGGAAGAGTGCTGTGTTTAAGCATCGTTTCCTTGCAACTTTCATCTTAATTACAGAAGCTCCTAGTAACCGTTGCTTGGTAACAAACACATTTGAAATAGATTTGTTGACTTATTATGAGATGCTCTGAAAAGACCTCAGAGTGAAATTTACTGATAGAGGAAAAGAACGGCAAAGACCTGAGTAAAAATGTATATTTTTAATTAAAACAGTACTTACAAAGTTAGGTTTTTCTCACAACCCAAATATATGACTGAATTCCTGCAGCAGTTCATAATATCTTCTGGCATTTAATGACTGACTTGTTACATTCAGAACATTTCAATCACACTTACCCCACTAGAAGGCTATCAGAACTCTTTGTCAGGGATTAGAGCTCCAGTCAACATAAAATTCTAAGTAGCAATGCTACTGAATTTCCCAGTTTACAGCCCCTTCTTTTTGAGATTTCACAAGTGCCTGAGGCTTTGGTTGAGCTGTCGTCCCAGAAGGAGAAGGCAAGTGAAGCTTTGCCTGTTTTTCTGAGGACATTTCCTTGTCACCTGTGACCAAAGTGAAAACATAAATGCATCCCACACACATCTATCCCAAAGCGATAGCCCTGTCCAACCCGCTCTCCTTGCTGGACCCATGGCCTTCTGTGCTTGCTAACAAATTTCACCATCTACTACTCATCACCTCCACCTCAGAAGGTGGGCTGTCCTCAGTCATAGCCTCAGTAGAGTCTCACAGGCACAGTAGGCATCTTCTGGCTCCCGGTGTCTTCCTGGTATCTCCTCTGACCTCTTTTCTTGCTGTTTGTAACTCCTCAAAAGCAGAAGCCCCATTCACTGGCTTTACCTCATCTCCACTCCACCTCCACTGCAATCTAACTTTGCCCCATGATCCTGCCCTCCAGTCACCACATCCATTGATTTCAAGAAAACCTACATTTAGATTAATACAGACCCACAAATTCTGTTTTTCAGATCCATGTGTGTTGGAATTTGTAATGTATATACTGCTAGATATTAAAGTCATGCTTCTATCTCCATGTTTTTCCTGGTACCTGCTTCATGTAGCTCTCAGATAGATAGTTACTGAGCTTCTTTTTTGTCATTTATTTGTCATGGAACAAGATCTTCCTATGTAGCCCAGGCTGCCTTCAAACCCACAACAGTCCTATGTCAGCTTCCCAAGTACTGAGGATACAGATGTATGCCATCATGCCTAGATAATTTCATATCTAAAAATCCACAGCCACCAAACTTTTCTTCCTGAAACTTCCCAATCTAGGAACCCTCTTTCTACAGGAGCCCCCTTCCTCTGTGGTGAGGCTATTTTCAGTCCATCCTGGATGTTTTGAGTCCTCTCTTCCTGGTCATTTCTTCTTCATAAGTCTCACTTGCCCAGGCAACTCTTCACATTCACCACAGCCCAGACCCACCACACTCTAAAGTGGAAGGTCCAGCTCCCACAGAAGGGGGAAAGTCATCATCCACTCAGCAGGCTGCTGTTCAGGATGTCCTACCTGGCTACCCAGAACAATTCAGGGTATTTGTATTCTATTTTACTAATTTACCTTGGCTGTCTGACCATGTAAGCATTTGGACTTGAAGCTATGAACATGAATTTCTGGATTGGTCTTGTCGAAGCCAATCAACATCAATTCATTCACAAATAATTGTATGAAATTAATGTTTATCTCAGCTTGGGTGATGGTTCGGTGTGTTAAATGCTTGGCATACAGGCATGAAGACCTGAGTTCATATCCCCGGCACCCATGAGAAAGATGGGCATGGCAGCATATTTGCATAACCCCATGATGGAGAAGCAGAAACAAGAGAATTCCATGGGTTACTGATGTCCAGTCTAGACAAAATGGTGCGTTCCCACTTAGCAAAGACCCTGTCTCAAGAAATAAGGTGGAAGGCAATAGAAATAGACATTTAATATTGAACAATGGTCTCCTAATGCACACATGAGAAATTATGCATGCACAGACATAAGCACACATACACACTTGGCATATGTACATAGAAAAATATAAAATATTAAAATAAATACTTATATTTATAAGAATAAAAATTTATAAGCATGTCAAGTCATGATTTTATTTAAAAAAAATACCAAGGTTCTCCCTTAATTTATGAAGTTCCTAAAATAAAGAGCTTAATAAATAGAAGTGCTAAGAAAAAATGCCATATAAGGCCCCAAAAATTTAAAGTAGAGAGAGGCTAGGAGCATAGTTAAAGAGCACTTATGTACAACACCATGGGCTAATCTCAGCACTGAAAATAGTAATAATAATAATAATAATAATTGTTGTTATTATTATTACATAAAAGTACAGAGAAATAGCTAGGTCAGAAATTACAATGAGACATTGCTGTTGAAGGTTGAGCTATAGCATGGAAAGGCATCCAGCAGGCAAAGCTACCTGGTGGAAGGAACCCCAGGACAGGGATCAGGTGCAAAGCCTGGGCTCCTCTTCTAATTATTTGCCAGCATCCTCACCCTTGGGGAAGCCTCTCTCCTAAGTTATATTTTATTTTTAGCATATTGTCATTGATTTCTAAATTAAAGAGAGCCTCCCAGTGCCAAATCATAGCAGTTTTGGAAAGATTTCGGCTAAAATATAAAATGTGGAAGCCTAGATTTTCAAACACATATTTACAAAAATATTTTTCCATATTTCAATACCCTAGTTTATTTGCAGCTTGCATCTTTTATAAACTAGGGAGTTAGACCCAAGTTTCGCAAGCTTTCACTTCTCATCAACTTCCCAACAAATTCTGCACACAACAGCTGCTCCTATAAAACTGAATTTCCCCCAAAAAGTCACTTTGATGTAAAATAACTTTGCTTTGCCACTAATATGTTACAACCAATTAAAACTGAAATGATGGGACTCCCCACTGAGGTTTTATCCACCAACCTGAACAATATCATCAGGATTGGAAGAGAAGGAAAGTGTATGCCAGAGAACATACCACACAGGTCCCCAAACATTCACATGGCCAGGGGTCAAGCCTGGTGAGAAGGAATTGCAGATATGAAAATGAGATGTGAAAACTTCAGAACAATTAGCTGTGCAAATAAATTTCCATGTTTTAACATCAAAACACAAAATCATTTTGAGTTCCTAGTACACTTTTACATGGCCACTTTGTATACCTCCTGAACAAAAGTCATACCCAAAGCTAGACTGGCGAACTAGCTTCTGGTATTTATTATTGGCCTCCAGGTTAAAAACTGTACTCAAATATTATCACAGGTTCTTAAATTGTACAAAAAAATTTAATGGAAGTGGAATTGTGCCAGACTCTTTGCACTGGCTGAAGAACAATGTTTCTTTGTCAAAATTCATCCCCACCAAGGTGATACTCCTCTGCCTTCAGAAGAAGTGACCGGACAGTTCCTCAGCCAAGCAAAGGAAAAATAACAACTCAAATATACATAGTTTGTTAGGATGGTCTCCCAACTCCTGGCCATTATTGAAGGGCACAGAGAGACAATAGAATAACAAGGTCTGTCGTTCCACAGGATTTTAACAGGTTCCCTGCCGGAAACAATCTAAGCCAGTGGTTCTCAACCTGTGAATAGTGACCCCTTTGTGATTGACCAATCCTTTCTCAGGAGTTGACTATCAGAAAACTCAGATATTTACATTATGATTCATAACAGCAGCAAAATTACAGTTATGAAATACCAACAAAAATAATTTTATGGTTGGGAGTCACCACAACATGAGGAATTATGTTAAAGAGTTATAACATAAGGAAGGTTGAGACCACTGACTAAGCAATATTCAGGAGATAAAAGATACATTTTTCCACAAAAACAAAACATGCATCATGTCACTGCATTTTATGAACAGTATTACTTACCACTGATCAGGATAGAAACCTCCTGTGTGGCTCTTTTTTCAGACCTAGCAACTTCCTAGACAGAACTCCACCAAGATCCATGGTCTCACAATAACTCTGGGTGCATTTTTATTATAAAACACATATAATTTACACCAAATGGGAGATCATAATGACAAGTATATGACTGTCACTTAGGCATAGACATACACAAAGCCCACTGTTGGACTTTCATACTTAACTCTCAGCATCCTAAATGACCTTGATAAAAGCCTAAGTCACACATCATGTAAGTCCTCTGCTTAATTCCTGAGCAGTTCTCATTCCTTCAGAGTTAGCCCAATTTCATGGCCCAACTTTTTAAACTGTGGGATATGACCTACATGGGGTCATATAACAGAATACACAAGAACACACACACACACACACACACACACACACACACAGGATACAGCGATTGAAAATGCTTCTAAAAGAAAAAAACCAAAGATTAATTCAAAATTTAAAATAAATATGTTAAGCGGGAACACTCCTGGCCATGCTCACCTGTGTTGTATCATATGACTGCACTGGAGCCTTCATTCTAAACACACAGCATGCCCACTTCGCACTGCAGGCATCACGTTACCATACAACACCAAGGAGTGACTTTTCACACATGGTGGCTCAGATTTAAAGCTATTGTATGCCATGAATTGCAATTTTTTCCTGTACATACAAGGTTATCTGTTTTTATAGAAACATAGTGGTTTAATTATAGAAAACAAACACTAATACTTTCCTACTGCTATCCTCGGCATGTAAGTAACAAATAAATATATCTTTGAAAGGATTGTATTTGACTTGAAAAATTGCTGTTTTAGTTCCTGATTTGTTTTTTTTTTTTTTTAAATTACTAAATGGAGCAAGTGATATATCCAGGTCAGTAAGATGCTTGTCACAGACACATGAGGATCTGAGCATCCACATGAAATTCCAGGGATGGTGGCACACACTTGTATTCCTACTGCTGAGAAGGCAGAAACAAGACAATCTGGGATTCCAGGAGCTGCTTCCTCAACCAGCCTACCTTGCTGGTGAGTCTCATACAAGTGAGAGTCCCTGTCACAAGGCAGCAAGGTGGACAGCTCCTGAGGCGTGATATCCAAGGTTGGCCTCTAGCCTCCATAACACATGTGTACTTGCATACACATGAACCCACAACACAAAAAAATTAAGAGTTTTGTCATCACATTGGGACAGAATTTCCAACAATTTATTAAATGGCTCTGAACATCTCAAAATCAAAGTATCTATCTGTTATTTCTGGCCCGGACTTTCCAGGCCTGGACAGAGGTTTGACTGGCAGTCTGGCAGTCCAGCAGAAACACTCACAGTCACACAGAGACACACAGATGCTTCCATTATTTTTTTGCTGATTGACCTAAGGCCTGGGCATATAACTTGCTAGTTCCTTCATCTGAACTCAACCCATCTTGTTCAGCAGTGTGGCTTGGTACCTTTTCTCAGAGCAGCATTTCAGCTTCCTTCCTCTGTGTCTGCTATCATCTTCCCATCCTATCTCTGTGGCATCTCTGTGGCTTGTCTGCTCTGCTCTGAGATTTTTCCAGTCTGGTTAGCTCTGCCCACACTTCCTGTCTGCCTTCAGCTAATCAGCTTTTTATTAAACCCATAAGGTGGGGCAATTATTTAAAATGTAACACATAATCCCACTACATCAATCAGTTTTGAAAAACGATGCAGATGGGCCAGCGGGTACATGGACTTGCTGCACAAGCCTGAAAACCTGAGTTCAGTCCCAGAAGCCATGGGGGAAGGAGAGAGCTGAGCCCTGAAAGCTTTCCTCTAACATCTACACATGCACCCTGGCACACATGTAGCCATGCTCACACACATCACACGTTCATACACACACAGTAATACATTTTTAAGAATTAAAGATAGTCTAGGTCCTGCCATATCAAATATTCTGTCAACATTTAATTCCTTTTTTATATATATTTATTTATTTATTATGTATTATACAGTGTACAGAAGAGGGCGCCAGATCTCATTACAGATGGTTGTGAGCCATCATGTTGTTGCTGGGAATTGAACTCAGGACTTCTGGAAGAACAGTCAGTGTTCTTAACCTCTGAGCCATCTCCCTGACCCCCAGCATTTAATTCTTTATGAGAAAAAAAATAAGCATGTTTATTTCATTAGTACTAAAATTTATCTTCATCTTTAATAAATGGAAAACTATATGTATTAAGTAATTATTTTAAAGTAAATCTCTTTTGCACATTTACTTACTGTGTGTGTTGCGTGTGTGTGTGTGTGTGTGTGTGTGTGTGTGTGTGTGTGTGTGTGTGTACACGTGCGTGAAGAGGTTTCACACATGCCAAAATACTCTTGTGGAAGTTGGAGAAGAACTTGCAGGAGCCGGTTTTCTCTTTCCATCACGTGACTAGCTCACTATTAAATTAAATGCTGTACAACAAGGTTACAAATCTTAGTATTTTATAAATTAATGTCTTGAAATAAAAGTACGCCCAGCCAGGGTCTGGAGAGAGGCCTCAGTAGCTAAGAATACTAGCTGCTCTTTCAGAGGACCCAGGTTCAATTCCCAGCATCCAACATGGCAGCTCACAACTGTCTGTAACTCCAGTTCCAGGAGATCTGATACCCTCACACAGACATAGAAGCAGGTAAAACACCAATGCATATAAAATAAAGTAATTTTTTAAAAAGTATGCCCAGCTATTCTTTAGCAAACACTAAAGTCAAATGTAGAAAGTGAAGCACAATCTGAATTAGACAGGTCTAGCAACACATACACTTGCCCAATCTAAAATTAACTAATTAAAAATAATTTTTAATGTGAACAAGATGTATAAGTTCTGTGTTCTGTGTTCACAGGCCCCAGTAGCACCCATATGTCTAGAAGCCCATGGTGTATAACAGAGTAGAAAAAAAATCAACCAAAAATTATTTTGAAATTTTAAATACAGCACAAACTCTGAGTGTAAATGTTAGAGACGACGCACAGGCATTTCCCTCAAGTATCAACATCTCAACATCATAAAATAAATCTTCACAGCCAACCTTCTAAATAAATTAAGTTTAAACCTAACAGACAGAAAAAAAAGTTTCCTTCTCAAACTCTTATTCAAAATCTAAATCTTATACGAACCTTAAATACTTTGAAACTGCATTCCAATTTGGAAAACATACATGAGTGCTTTTGAAATCTTGAGTACTGTGCGTGCCTATAAAAATTTAACACTTCAACTTTAAAATTCACACTCAGATCTCAGATAATCACTGCACTGCTCCAACTCAGATAACTGTGCCAACGGCAACACTTAAAAAAATTACAACAGGAAAACAGGTAACACAGCGCCCAGTTCTAGAAAGAAAACCAACTGGCCAGGGAGACAGCCTGGGAAAGCACTTAGATGCTCCCTGGTGCTCTCATACAGTAAGGACTTGGCTTGCTTTCTGGGGTTGGGGATTGGGGTTTTGGGATTGTTGTTGTTTGGGGCTTGGGGGAGCATTTCTTTTGTTTTGTTGTGTTTTGTGACAGGGTCTCACTGGCTAACACACACTGTCCTCACCCTCCCCACCCTCCTGTTTCAGTCTCACAAGAGCAAGGACTGCAGGAGTATGCTACCATTCCTTGGCCAACTCTTTAGAAACATTCATTTTCCTTTTTCTCCTCCTTACACAGAGACTAAACCAACCTTAATTAAATAGTGACCCTGTGGTGGAGCACCCTCTCCCACACACACCTCTAGAGGCTGTAAGGTGACCACCCCCTAATAGTCTCAGGCCAGACCCAGACCTCATATTTTGGACCAGAGGTTTTTAGAAAAGTTAAAAACATTCATCATGCCACAGGTTCTGGCTATTGGAGTAGTAAAAATAGAAAACACCGATAGAAATTATAAAAAGAAGGATTCAGTCTGGAGACCTCTGTTTGTTTGGGGAGAGGGGAAATAAAAGTCATTGGTAAAATTTGGCAGAGGCTCTATGCCCTGTCCTTACTGGCATAGATGGCTTTCATTTGGCATCTTTCCAGCATGTTTGTAAGTGCAACACAAAGCAAAAATACAAGTGTACTTTTGTACAAATGCACAAAGAGTAACCCACCACAACTAATCCAAGATAGAAACACTAGCAGTACTTTCAAGGCATTGAAAGGCTAACATCTGATGGGGAGGAAAGGGGTGTGTGTGTGAGGGATTTATTTTCAAAGTAAGGGGTGGGTCAAACTTGAGGAAGGAAAAAAACAGAACACACTGTTTTTCAAAACACACATTAACTCAATTGGTGGATAAGATTTCTATCTCACAAAGTTCACCTGGGAGAATTGGCTGACCCGAGAGCACATCTACTGAAAACAAACCAGGACAGACCCGCTTCTTATCACAGGATACACCTACTCTGTAAGGCATTCCTTTCTCCTGGGAGCTCCTGGCACTGACATAACACAAGTCAGTCTGCTTCCCTGACCATTGAAATGCACATGAAATGCATTATGACTTTATAAAATAGTAAGTTTGAAGGTAGAGACTCGAGCTGAGAAAGTGTCATGATAAAATTAATAATTGAAATTTGAAATTGAAATATAAATCCCAAATTTTGAGCTACTAAATTTATAAATCCCCACCCCCAACCCCCCGCCAGAATCTTTACATTGAACTATGGTCAAGGCTACTGACAGAATTTCTTTCTCCCTTTTAAAAATCAAGAAATAAGAGCTGTGCCATTTTTCATAAAATCCCAAGCCGTATTTCTTCTTGCCTTTTCCATTTGAAACTGAAATTCATTTTCTTATAAATATTTTAATACCATTCTCCCATGAGCATGAACAATCCATCAGAAAATGGTTTTCTAATTGTTCCACAAGCTTATGCACTAAGGAAAGGTTCTGGATAGAAGAGAATGTTACACATGAAAAATAACGAGTCAGAAGAATATTGAGGCTGCCTTAGTTTATTTCCCTGTCGCTGCGATAAAACACTCTGAAAAAAAAGCAAGTTAGGGGTAAGAAAATTTATTTTAGTTCACAGTTCAAGGCACACTCCATCACAGCTAAAAGTTAAGGAAGCAGGAGCTTGAAGCAGATCAATCCAAAAAATGAGAAAGTGATGAGTGCCTACTCGCATGCTCAGCTCACATTTCTACCTACCCAGGGGATGGCTCCACCTACAATGAAGATGGGTCATCCCACATCAATTATTATAATCAAGAAAATCGCTCCTAAACCAACCTAATCTAGACAGTCCCCCACTGAGACTCCCTTTCAGCTAAGTGTACACCCTGCCAAGTTGGCAAGTGACATTAACCATCATAGAAGACAGCTTGTAATTCAGAGAAACCTTCACTTCTTCATTTTTTACACTTTATAAAAGTGTGATTGGGGGGCTGAAGAGATGCCTCAAGGCGTAAGTGGACCGGGGTTCGATTCTTGACACCCGCAAGCCAGTTCACAACTGCACGTAACTCTAGTCAGTTCCAGGGAAATCTGACATCATCACACAGACGTATGTGCAGGCAAAACATCAATGCAAATGAAACAAAAATAAATAACTTTTAAGTGCAATTGAACCTGAGCAATAGTGGCACATACCTTTGATCCCAGTACTCAGGAGGTAGAGACAGGAGCATCTCTGAGTTTGAGGCCAGCCTGGTCTACAAAGTGAACTCCAGGACAGCCAGGACTATACAGAGAAACCCTATCTCAAACAAAACAAAACAAAAGGTATAACTGATGCACAAAAAGAAACCCACCAGTATTCAAGACAAGACTTTCTACAAATTTCAGAGTTCATTGTATATATATTTATCATATCATCACACATGAAGCTACTTATGCTTTGTTTGACTTTTTTGTAATGGATTCAACTATGTCTATCTCCCTATCTTCCCCACAAAGGAAATGCTGGAGTACTTCCTTTCACCATTACCCCTCAAAAATGCTGAAATCTTAACCAGAAGTATCTCAGAATGTGACCTTAAGTTTTTATAGAAATAACTAAGAATCCAGGCATGATAGCACATGCCTGGAAAGTCTGCATTTAGGAGATGGAGTTAGGAGAATCAAGTGTTCAAGGTCATTCTTTCCTCCACCAAGTTCTAAGGAAGGCTGGGCTATAGGCTACTCTAGCAAGAAAGTGGGAGTGTGGGGTGGGGGGCGGGGGATAAGAGAAAAAGGGAAAATGGAAATAACTGAAAATGAGGTCATTAGACCCTATACCAACATAGCTGCTGAGGGTGACTGAGACCCAGATGCACACCAAGGGATCATGTGAAGATACAAGAAGAGGGGGGGGTGAAAAAAAAAAAAAGATACAAGAAGAATCTGACCACCTGCAAGCCAAGGAAGGAGGCCTGGGACAGCTCTCCATCCTTTCTTAAAAAGTATCCCTCATCCTTTAGACACACCCACCTGTCCTGCACTTCTATCTGAAGTGGTAAGATACTGTTTCTCCACTAGAAGCACTGGTCTGTGGCTTTCCACCACTGTAAGCCTAACGAACTAGCACAGGTGTCTCAGGACTTTTCAAGTCTTCCCAAACCACCCATGCACTGACCCACGTGAGGATTTTGCCAGGAATTAATGTCACACTTATTAGGCAATGATTTCTACAATCTGTCTCTTTCCCTTTCTAAAAGTTAAATGGAAAATTTCCCCATCCCCAAAGTTCTCTCTGATGACAGTTTCTCAAAATGAATAGGCAATAAAAATTACAGCTAACACCCCTATGGTGTCTACTCTGTCAGCCTTTCAGGCAGATTATAGTCAGTATTTCTTCAGGGCACCAGAAGAAGCAGGAAATACACTGTCATCTACTGATACCATGTATTCTTACCTGGCAGAAGGGTAGCTGGCACATTATCATTTTACAGATAGGGGAACTGAGGCACAGAGAGGGCGGAAGCCTTGCCTCAGTGAGTCTCAAGATTCACAGTGCTACACTTTTGATTTCACAATCAGAATCTGAAAAATGCTTTCAGATAGATACTTCCATATGCTGTACATCAAGACATAATGAGTCAAACTTTTTATCAGATGAAGAATGGCTTCAAATTTTCTTCTTTCCCCTCCCATTTTGCAATGGCAGGGTTTATATTAGGACTAGGGCCTCATACAGGCTGGGCAAGTGCTCCACCACCAAGCTACACCCCCAGCTCTAGCCCTGCTTTAATTTCTTGTTGTGGAATTAACTATGTAAAGATATCTTACATTTATTTATCTCTTTATTCTGCAGAATATTACTGTAACTGGGTAAAAGTGTGTTACATTTGTTTCTGCTGTCTTTGTTAATGATATAAAGACTTGTTATGTTTGTTTGTGCTACATGTGTTTAATTACATAAAGATGAGTTCTATTTTTTTTTTTCCATCTTGCCTGCCTAAGGCACCTGATTGGTCTAATGAAGAGCTGAACAACCAATAGCTAGGCAGAGAGAAGAATGAGGGGAGGGGCTGAAGGGCAGACAGAATCAATAGGAGAAGAAGAAGAGGAGGAGGAGGAGGAGAGGACAAGGGAGAAAGAGGGGGACATGCCCCGGGGAACAAGCCAGGCAGCATCTGGGCAGACATGAACAGCAGAAAAAGAAGACAGGACGGAAGGAAGGGAGAAAGAAAGAAAAAAAGGAGAGAGGGAGGCAGGAAAGGGAAAAGCCCTGAGGCAGAACGTAAAGAGAAAGAGATTAAAATAAGAGCTAAGATAAGAAAGCTGAGCATTCATGACTAGTGAGAGCCTCCGTGTCTAGATTTGGGAGTTGGTTGATGCCCCCTCCCCTCCCCCCCAAAAGAAGCCTGCTACCGTTCCTTACTGACATTAATGCATTTTTTTGTGTGTGTACTCATATGCTTTTTAGTTGAAAAACTAAAGGATAGAAACCCCAAACTCTACTGCTGTGTGTCATCATTTATTATAACAATGTCTTCCCAAAGTGTGGTTCGTGCTTTCCATGAGGGCCTTGAAGTCATTTCGTCTATCTTGACTTTGAAGTAAAGTTTGTCTGGTGTATAAAAGGCAATGTTTCAAGCCCAGCACTAAAAAAGAATCTTTTCTCAGCATGCAAGTGCACTGAAAATTCCTCTGTCCTTGGCTGTGAGTTCTCTGTTAATGCTCATGTTACTGCCATCGTATGCACATGTGGCCATGCATTCATGGTACCTCACGCTACTCTGAGCTCAGAAAGCTGCCAGGAGCTCGGTCCTATGCTGCTTTCCATTTTGTTTTAGTTTCCTTCTTCTCCCTCTGAAATATGGGCACTTTTTTATTTAAACTTATTTTGTAAAGTCTTCTGGCCCATGGAGTCACTGTCTTTATTTCTTCAACCGCAGCATGGATCCAAAATGCCCCCAAAGCTCTGTGTGTCAAAGGTTTCTCCCCTGTTCGGTACTTTCAGAAGGTAGTAGAACCTTTAAAAAGTGGGTGGGCACTGTGTGGACCTTGGATCACTGGGGACATTGCTTGTTTTTTACTTTTATCCTGGCTGTGGGGAAAAGAACTTTGTTCTGTTACGCACCCTCTGAAATAATGGACTGCCTTGTCACTGGTCAGAGGTCTGTCCAAGGGAGTTGACCCTTCCAAAATTAAGTCAATATAAAATCTTTTCTCTATGTAAGATGACTTAGCACAGGTATTTCATTACAGTACTGGAAAACTGACTAACATACCTTCTTTTGTCTACTTGGGGAGTCTTTATAAAAGGCCAATTGTGTACCAATGGATACAAAGAAAAATTCCTGGCTCCTGGCTGCTGTCCACAGAATCCGTCTTGTACAACAGAGGCTGCCTTCTTCCCCTACACTATGATAATGTTTTTTCTTGAAGGCTGAGTGTGAAGTAACTGGGAATTTTTCCTTTTACTCTTAATATCAATGGAACTGAGACTGTTTATTTCAAAGTCATTTCATAGCTCACCATGGTAAAAGGGCAAAGGGTAAAGGGGGGGTACCTTTCTAGTGTGGACACCATGGCCAGTCCTGTGGCAAAGCCACCTGTTCTTCACTTCATTTCACCCCATTATCTCTCATCATTCCACCTTTGAGTTTCTCCCTACACATGGATTCACCTGCCAGACATGTTTCATTTTAGCACGTCCAGCTCTGCTGTCGTCATTTCATTAACCTGTCCCCAGCCCAGGCCTGCTCTGCTTCTAGAGCTTGTGTGTGTTCTTTGGTGCCTGTGTTGGTACAGATGGGAGAGCATGAATATTTCTGTTGATCTCCTCTGGGCATCACTTGATCCCCCCTCCATTTAGGTGCCTCTTTTATGTCACCACCTGTCCTCTCCATGGCAGAATTAATTTTTAAATCCTCTGTGACAATGGCTCCCAACCCACAAGGACTTTGTGTGTGTGTGAGAGAGAGAGAGAGACAGAGAGACAGAGACAGAGAGAGAGAGAAGAGAGAGAGAGAGAGAGAGAGAGAGAGAGAGAGAGAGAGAGAGGAATATGCCTACTGTCAGATATAAGACTATTGGATCCCATCCAAAATAAATGTGCTTTTTCTTTTTAATTTTTCCTTTCGGTTTTCTTGAGACAGTTTCATGTCACCTGGGTGGGATGGCCTTAAATTACCAAGACAGCCAAGGCTCGCTCTGAACCTTCTACCTCTAGCTCTCTAGTGATGGAGTGAGAAGCTTACTAGTACCACCAGGATCAGATTATGTAGTGCTGGGGTCAAACCCAGAATCTCAAATACTTTGCCAGCAGAGAAGCATCACCAGTATCTTCTCTCCTTTGGGATTATAAGCATGCACTGCCATACACGGCTGGAATCAATACACTTTTAAGTCCCCAAATGTGCTTACTCCTCATCTGCTGTGTCATCATTGTACAGAGGAAGAGACAACATCTGCCAGACGGCTATTAAGGAGAACACTTCCAGGGCACAGACCACTCAACCTCTGGGTGCTCAGAACGTAAGAGACATACAAATAAACCAGCTCCAGACTCCCAGGCAATTAAACCCTGTGTTACATAAGAACCATTAAAACAGAGAGAGAGAGCACAGAGCAAACCTTCTAAACAAGGATCTTTCTTTAGCAGCCTGAGAGGAAGAAGTGTGCTAATATGGTGTTTCTATTCCCGACAGGAATAACCCTTAATTATTATGTGCCTAAAGCATCTAGAAATTTTAAATAGAATTTCACGTAATGTTAAGAAAATCAGAGAACTACGTCACTGGCAGAAGCAGGAAAGACCTTAAACAGAGACAAAGAGAGAAATGGGGTAAGGGAACACAGATTCCACTGACTTGTCTGTGAAGTTCTGGATATAGAAAAGACAGAGAGTTAGTCAAGAAAATAAAATTGTCCCATAAATGAATAGAGGACTCTGGAGATGGTTTGATGCATGAGGAGCTTGGGAATCAATCCCAGGACTCACATTAAAAAATAAGAAGTAAGGAGTACATGGTTGTAATCTGAGCACTAGAGAGGCGGAGACAAGCAAATATCTGGAACTCACTAGCTAAGCAGCATGTGGCTGGCAAGAGACCCTGCCTCAAAATATGGTGGGATGTACCTGAAAAACAAAACTGCACATGTGTACATGCACACATAAACACATAGATTCTTCATCTATGAGAAAGTGGATCTGTTAATACTTGACTACCTCAAGTTCTATGAGAAAAAAATAAGCATATTTCCAAGAAAAACATATACATAATGTGCAAATGAATATGTATGGACTTTTACCTAAAATTCATAGTCATAGTTGCTGTTAGTTGTCAATTTAACTAGTCTAAAATCTTAGATTGTAAGAGCCTAGATTCTTACAAGAGCTAGGCTTCTTAATATAACTGTAGGGGATAATTTTTATTATATTAACTATGGTGGGAAGACCTGCTCACTGCAGGTGGCTACATTCCCTAGCTGGGATCCTGAATTGTATAAGTAGAGAAAAAAGGCTGAGCAGCAGCCTGTATTTGGTGTTCTCTGCTTCCTAATTGTGGATGGGCTATGACCAGCTGCTTCAAGTTCTTGCCATGTACCCTTGAGCTGTGAGCCAAAAATAAATAAACCCTTTATTTATAATGTTGTTTGATGGCATATTTTGTCACAACAACAGGAAAAAATTAAGACACACAAGATTTTCTTCTAAGACTTTGGGGAAATAGCCATATAATAAAATAGTTTTCACAAGCAATTTTTGTAAGCATTATTTTTGTCAGCCATTGCTTAAGTACACATCGGTAATGAATAATGTAGTTGTAAATGTCAGCATTTCATCTCATCAGAAATGTTTGTGGCTAGGCAGGGGTTATCATTCCAAGCAAGACTAGTTCTAGCAAAAATTGCTACATCATTTCTTATGAACAGAAATGTCTATGCCTTCCCATTGAGTCAGTTGCTGGCTAGAGGGGTCTGGAATAAAGCTGATTTATATATACATTTCTCAGAGAGCCAAAAGACTCACCATGTCACTGACAGAACCGGCTGGACAATCTTCTCTATCAGGTGCCGTGTAAGCAAACACACAGTAGATGCTTGAATATACAGAGGCAAATAGAACCATCTCTGCCCTCAAGAAAAGATCTGTTTATAAAATTCAAATATACAGAGTTCCCATGAGGGTCTTCTCATGGCTGGGTCCTCCCACAGAAGCAGCAAACCTCTCTCTCTCTCTCTCTCTCTCTCTCTCTCTCTCTCTCTCTCTCTCTCTGTGTGTGTGTGTGTGTGTGTGTGTGTGTGTGTGTGTGTGTGTGTGTACATTTCCTAACTTCTGTTAAGTGACTAAATACAGATAGCAATCTTTCTGCCGTAATGAGACGATAAGGTCTGTGATGTGAACAAAGACTACATTGATGGAGACAGGTGGAGCACAGCTATTGTATAGAAAGAAATTCAGTTGACCTTTGTTTCTCATTTCTGACAGCATAATCCAAAACTTAGGCTTTCCCAAGGAATTAGAGTGCCTCTGTCCTTCATGAGCCCCTGGTACCAACCTAACCTGTGTGCTGTCAACACAGTTCAAAAAAGGCTGACTAGTCCAAAGACTGTCTAATTCATTTGGACTTTGAATAAGCCAATCTTCTCCAGAGAGTGAAGGGGGTTAGAAACTAAAATTACATGGCAAACGACTCTATTAGTTGTACCAAAGTAATGAAACTCCAGTAAATAGACTGAACATCAGAGCCCGGTGGGGCATCTTGGTTGCCAAGCATATTAGTGTTGGAGGGAAGAAACAGATTCTGGCTGCATAGAGCAAAACCAGCGAATCAGCATGTCCAGGCTCCTCCCACATTCTGACCTATTTGCCTTTTCATTTGGATGGTTTTGATTTGGGGGGGGTTCCTCCCCTTTTGTTGTTTGAACACCTGTGTGAACACACGCACACACCCATGCCTATGTGTATAGTAGCCAGAGGATGATGCTGGCTTGTTCCCTGTTGTGCTCTGTGCCTTGTTCCCTTTAGACCGAGTCTCTCACTGAACCCAGAACTCATCTTTTTTGTTGTTGTTGTTGCTTAGGTGGTTGGCAAGCAAACCCAGCAATCCTCTCTTGTCTCCACTCCCAACACTCATATATATCTGGCCTTTTGCATGAGTGCTGGGATCTGAACTCAGGTCCTTGTGTTTATGAAGCAAACACTTATCCACTGAGACATCTCTTCAGTCCCTTGATTTGTACCTTTGATGATAAAACAATTTCCTTTCTAATTAATATATTGGGAATTCAATCAGTGTACTTTGATCATGCCTCTCCCAGTTTCTTGCTGAGTTCTATGAATCATCCAAACTAATTATCATATCTGAAAGGGATGATGTCACTCTGAAATTTCCATCCAGTTGGTCAGCAATGTGGGCAGCAGAGAACTGTGTCTGGGATCGTAAGTGGCAACCCTTTCTTGTTAAGGACCATGACCTTCACTTGTGGAAAGAGGCCAACTCCAGAACTGCTTTGCAATATTGCAACACTCACTTTCAACATCTTCAAAATTTGCCAGAAATAGTCCTTTAAAATGCAAATCTCTTACAGTTGACTTGATATTCCTTGTCCCCATCCCTAAGCCCAGACTGAGAATTCCCATGTTCCCATCTGAGCAGAAAAATCACTTCAAATGGGGTAACCAAAGCAACTGTGGTACAAGCTGAGACTGAAAATGTATGGTAAAATTGAGGCATAAAATACAGTGAGCAGGGCTGAGGAAATGGCAAGTGAGAGGCAGAAACAGAAAAAGGCCCAGGAGCTCATGGACTGGCTAGCCTGACATACACAGCTGTGAACAATGAAAGACCCTGTATCAAGCAAGGTAGAAGGTGAGGATTGATGAAACCCAAGGCTGTGTTTTCTCATCTCCACATTCATACTATAGTATACGCACAGCCATACTCACAGGCAAACACAGGTGTACACACAACCAAAGACTAAAACAAAACTACAATGAATGCACAAAGGAGAAGTCCCAATAATTGACTAAAATATTCATTGTATTTTATAAAGGTAGCCATAACTTTGAAGATAAAAGTAACTTATACACAGAGTCATAACATGAGCAAGAATAAATGGTTAAATCTGGGTGTTTGGAAAATTAGGATAAAATAGTCCCTAATCTTCACTTACTCCCATGTACCCAAAATTTTACTAAGCTCATTTTATTACTTTAATAGATTCTTATTCTAAGAGACAGTCTATAATTGTGCCCATTCTGCCGATGAAGTCCTTGAGACTTTAGCTAAGAAACTCAATGAGGACCTCAGCGCCAGTAGCCCTGTGTGGCTCGGGGTGGGGCTGAAAAAAAAGTAAAAGAACGATGGTTGTGAACATCTGTCAGAAAGCCAGCTTTCTTTTTTTCTGTAGGCAGCATAGCACCATCAGACGGATCTGCACAGGAAGTATTATGGCCAGAACCACATACTGAAAGCTAACTATGGAGGCAGGAGAAATACCTAAAGGACAATTAGGCAACAATGGTAAGGTCACTGGGGACACATGGTAATGACATTATCCAAGGCATCAAGCTACCAAAAAACACATCTGTGGAGACTAGAGACTGGGCTCAGAGGTGCACACTGCTTTTGCAGAGGATCTGAGTTCAGTTTTCAGAACCTATGTCAGAGCACTCACAACCAGCTCCAGGGGGAATCCAACGCCCTCTTCTGGCCTCTGGAGTCAACTGCACTCATCTGTACATATCCACACATGGACAGACACACACAGCTAAAAATTACAAGTAAATCTTTTTTTAAATACCTGTGAGTAGAGCAGACCTTCTCTTCTTAGCAAATGATTTATCTTCATTATTTTTAATTATGGTTGTTATGGTGTGAGGAGGCCAGAAGAGGGCGTTGGATTTTCTAGATCTGTGGTTACTAGTGTGAGCAGGTCTTCTCTATAGGTGGATGACTAACAAAGGCACTGCTCTTGGGTCTTCCCTGAATTTGGTAGACATCACATCTCTCTTGATCAGTTCATGGATCATGAAGTCATATTTAAGGACCACATTCAATATTAGCAGGCAACAATATGACGTCCCTCTGCCAGTAGATCTGTAAGCCCTGGCTGAGTAGCATCCCTCTATCGCGCCAAGCTCTCTGTGTTGCTTTGTATCCACTTTGGATGAATAATGAGCACCAAGGGAGCTAATCAAGGATTCTTGTTTAAAATCTCTTTAAACCTCTGAGATGAAGCAGGAGCACAACAGACCACCAGCCTCGTTCTCAATCCATGTGAGTTAGGAATGCACACACTGGACTGGTTGTCTTCTAGCTGCACCCCCCCACCCCTAGAATTCAGCAGGAAAGAGCCAACAGATTATAGAAAGGTAAACAGAAGCTAAACACTGCAAGGTCATTCCTTCCAGGGCTCCATTAAGAAAATGCAAAGCTAAATACAAATACAATTAACATTGGATTCCCAACTCCATAATAAACAATCATGAACATTTAAGCGCGGTCCTTTCGCAACTTCCGGCTTCCACAGCTATGTCAGTGCCCTATCCAGTATCAATCAGAAAGGGCTAAAGAGCTATTTGGTTCATTAGAGGAGCTTTGCTGGATTCCAGCAGCAAACTTGAGCACAGAAGAATCAATAACAATCCTTTCTACTCAGGCTCTGAATTGTGCTGGGTACTCAGCTCATAAATATTATTCAAGATCCCACTTCTAGTGCTAAAAGCCCAGATCATTTCTCATCACACTAACCACGCAGCAGAAAAAGAAAGCAAACAAAATTCAACCTCTTCCCTAGAAACTGCAAAGGGGCTCAGGGCACCAGAGGACAGGGCATCACACACAGCACTGCCTGGATCTTCCTCGCTTCCTAACTTTATCAGGAACCACTTGGTAATTCATCTGACAATGTTTAAGGAAGACATACAACAATGTGCTTTTACACCAGCGCTGACACATAATCAATAAGTCCTCAAGCACACACATCTATATCACCCATTGACCTTGCATTTCACCAGGATTCAGAAAGAATTTCCTCTGTTTCATTTGAAATCTTTGCTAATCTCACATCATTCCACACCAAAGATATCACCAAGAAGAGACAAGGAGGTGCACATCAAAGGCACCTTTTGGAAATATTTTATTTTTGTTTGTTTGTTTGTTTGTTTGTTTAGTTTTTATTTGTTTGTTTGGTTTTTTTTTGAGGTGAGGTTTCCCTGTATAGCTCTGCTGGCCTAGAACTTACTCTGTAGACCAGGCTGGCCTTGAACTCACAAAGATACACCTACCTCTGCCTCCCAAGTGTTGGGATTAAAAGCATGCTACCACCCAGCTCTGGAAAGATTTTCGAATATGGAGGAATTCCATGCACAATTTATAGACACAATCATCTCCCATTTCAAAAGATAACAAAATGAGTCAAATTTTGTCAGTGACTCAGGGAGGTACCTGAGAATCAAAACATTTCACATATATTCTAGAACATTACATTTGATATAAAGTATATCCTCCTCTCCTTTTCAGTTGCCAAGAGAATTGGACACACCGGGGAGGAAAGAGAATGATCTGTCATCCTTTTAATATAAATGTTTACGTCAAGGAATAGAGATCTAATATTTCCCCTGAAGTATTTGACTTCAAGACAGGCAAAGAATATTCTAATCGGTGCACAGAAAAACTCCAGCGTGACACCATGTCTTTCCTTCAAAGTCATCACCTTTAAGACTGTAACATTTTCTCAAATCTCTGAGACATACTAGGCCATGTCACCAATTTTTTGTGATAAATAACAGGATGGATTGACATATGGGTGCCTAATAGGTGTCCTTTGGTGTGTCGAAGCTTATAAACATTCTCCCACCCTTTAAGTCTCTCTCTGAAGGTTCCTGTTAAAAAGAAGGCATTTTCCCACTTTACAAATTATAATGAAAATACACAAATAGAGATAAGGAATGCTTTCAGAAAGGTTTCCTGGGTACACCTGAACCTTTAAGCCACAACAGTGAATTCCATCACATTCAAGACTAGGACCCACAAGCCTAGCCCATCAATAAGAACATTTCACCCCCTTGCTATTCAGATTTGGGAAAAAAAACAATTAAAAAAAAAAAACACCTAGCAGGCTCCTCAAAGCTAAGCCTACACCTTGCTCCGTTTAGATTGCCTAAATTCTGCTTGCCTTCCTAGGAGAAACCCAGCTAGGCCCCATGCTGAATTAGGATTAAGCACAGAGTCCTCACTCTGAGATGTCAGCCACTTTGAGATGTCAGCATGATCACAGTCCCTGAGAAAGGCTAAATGTCAACTGAGCATCATCAGATAGCAGGTTCTGGGAACAAGCAGGTAAGCAAAAAGAACACACCCATCCCCAAGTGGACATAGATGGGGAACCACATAGTTTGCACACCGAGTGGTATTTGTCTGCCACAGCTGATCTAGGGGCTGAAGGTGCCAGGTTGTCCCCCAGGAGAAGTGGGGCTAACATAATAGAAAAATGTGAAAGCCACAGAAGCTAAAGTTCATTAAGACACCCTTCCAGGGCTGGAGAGACGGCTTAGCGGTTAAGAGCACTGACTGTTCTTCCGGAGGACCTGAGTTCGATTCCCAGCATCAACATGGCAGCTAACAACTGTCTGTAATTCTAACACCTGACACCTTACACAGTTATACATGGAGGCAAAGCACCAGTTCACATATAATAAAAATAAATATTTTTAAAAGAGAGACCACTTCCAGCCCATTAACACACTGCTTCTCGCTATATCCATAGGTGCTCACTGATACCCAGGGGATAACAACAAACTAGTCTATCTCAAGCTTTTAGTACTCAAGTGCAAGTTCATGTTTTCTCTGAGTTTGCTACTTCTTGTCTTTCTTCTAATTCTGGTTACAGAAAAGGCATTCCACAATGTGAAAAACTGGTAGTGGTGTGGTTTAGTGAGACAGTGCAAGCCTAGCATATATGAGACCCCAGATTTGATCCCCAGCACACCAAATACACACACACACACACACACACACACACACACACACACACACACACACACACGCACGTGCTTACTTCAATATGACTTTTTCTATGAGAGTAACTGATATTATTTATGTATTATGCTTCTATATCTTTCTGTACATTTTCTTCGCCCCTAAAAAATTGCCCACTATGAAAAGGGCACCATCGTCTACTGA
The DNA here is from genome assembly GCA_004025045.1 of Sigmodon hispidus. Lineage (NCBI taxonomy): Eukaryota > Metazoa > Chordata > Mammalia > Rodentia > Cricetidae > Sigmodon > Sigmodon hispidus. Next base: position 134,294 of record PVIH01003324.1, on the reverse strand, counting down.
TGGTCAGTTATGTGCTGGTCCTGGGCTTTCCTAATCTTCACCTGGTGCTGTGAGTTTGGCAGGTTATGGTTTAAATGTGAACCAACACACACACACAGAGAGAGAGAGAGAGAGAGAGAGAGAGAGAGAGAGAGAGGTTTTTGTGTGTGAACATTTGGTCTCTAGCTGATGGCTCTGTTTTGGAATGCTACTGAACCTTCATGAATGGTCATGAAGCTGGACCAATAGTCTGGATACAGGGCACCAGGGGTGGATCTTGAGAGCTACAGCCCCAGCCTCCGTCTCATTCTGCTTTGGGTTTGCCTCCACCATGTGACTATCAACAAGCCTCCGCCCACCCCACTTTCACGTCTTCCCTACTGTGATGGTGGATCTGAGTCAAATGAACCTCTTCTCTCTGAAGTTGCCACTTTCAGGCATTTTGTCCCATAATTAGAAAAGTTTTTTTTAAAAATGCTATTACTGTTCATGTTCTTGTTTTATACAGGAAGAATAAACAATCCACAGACTGGTTCTGTAGGACAAGATGGTATCAGGATTCAAACCCATATGCCATGCTCCAAAGTGCCAATGACAGGCTGAAGTTCAGGAAACCTTTTTCAGTAACCATGTCACTTAGTAGCAGGAAACTCACAACTCCCCTTGAAATAACCTGAGGTCACAGAGTATTCTAGGACCAAATTTGGAAGGCACAGACAGAGATAAGGGAAGCAGGAGGTGGGGTGGGCGTAGAGCTCAGGTTTACATTTCATTACTTTCTCTTTCCTGTCCTCTGATAACCTCAGAAAGAGAACTAACAAGTGGCTGAGCCCAGAGAAGAGATAAGTGGGGGCCAGAGGAGCCTCAGCCCAGATGTGCACCCCCAAGACAGGCTGAGGGAAGTGCACTGACCATTCTGGGTGGCTCTTAATGAGCAGTGCCCAGCTCAGCATCTTCCAGGCTGGAGCTAACCAATGAATATTCACAAGGGGGAAATGCTAACGCAGCCAGAGAGAGAAAGCAAATGCAACACACAGCTCCTGCTGTTTCATTTTCAAAAGTCTAACAAAATCATGTTAAATGGGACTCTTTGGTGGGAGGGAATCTTATTGGAAGTGTGACTAAATGTACTTAGCACAGATATCTGTGGGTTTAGAATACTTTTTGGTTTTTGTTTGGGGGGGCTTTTGTTTTGTTTTTACTTAACACTTAAAAATACATTTGACACAGTTGGGACAAATGTTCAGCCTCCTCGCCCAGCCTCCTGCACACACACACATAAAAATCTGCAGAAGGAATGACTTAGGAGATTATTGACAAGGTCATATTAAAGTATTACCTCACTGTCTGGTCCCTCCCTAGACCTAAGATATTGTGACATTTGGTGGCAGTGTACTAAAGCCAGTCATTGATATTGCTACTTCTAAGCAATAATGCCTTTTCAGAAAATACTAAGAACCAATATATTTTTGCAAATACATAATAAATGCAAATTTGACTTTCACACACAATAAATTAAATAATTTGACAAATGGCCTTGGGGTTTATATTCTTTGTGTGGCATGTGGGGTATCAGAGTGTTTGTAGTTTAGCTTGGCGTATAATTCACGCATAAATACAAGCTGTGTTTTTTGTCTAATCATCTCATGTTATTTTCCCAGTACCTCTAAGTAATAAGAACATTGCTCAGTCCTCTTTGCTTTGCAAGTTCTAATATGTAGAAAATCTTGACTGTACTAAACAAGAATCCACTGCTGGCTTAAGAAACATAAAGGCTTATGAAAACATGGCACGTACTCAAATAGACCAGTTTGTTTTTAAATATTTTAATAGTGTGTCCTGCTGCGTTAGGAACTAAATGTGCATTGTGCCCAATCTCACATTGCATATATACTCTATTTTGATCATCCTATCAAAAAGATTAAAATGTAAATATCATGTAAATTATATTTTATACATGTCCTCCTTTGCATGAAAGCAAACAGAATACTTATTTCTTCTCTAAACACATGAGAATATAAACAAGCAACGCATCTAAACCCAAGAAGTATTCACTGTCTCATTCCATTAAAAAAAGATGCCCTCAGGTATCAATTACAAAGAGAATGCTTGTGCTTATGCTTTCAAATTTTTAAGCACAACGTTAATATTTATTTCAAAGGGTCTGAAGCTAATTATGTATGCTACTGTCTTAGAGAAAATACTATATAAATACTCTGCCTGAAAACTCTGTTAAGAGACTAAGTCAAGAGCATTGGTAGCAAAAAATGAATGCCTGACATTGAACTTGTAGCAACCAGAAAAAGTTTGTATTTTCTGAACAGCTAAATGTAAACTATGCACCTTGATTGGACCTTAATATAAAGCATGCACACCTTCCCACACACCCCCATACACAAAAAGGCAATCTTAGGACAATGAAAGGAGCGTTAATTAAACATAGGCCAAATATAAATATTATAAATTTTATTTTTCTTCACATGAAAATGGTTCTGTGATTCTTAAAGAAAATGTCTTTATTCTTAGTGCATGATATCATGTATAGGGAGAAAATATGACAAAATATGAAATTGGCCAATAGCCTAACAAAAATTTAATAATTCAAATTTTTTTTAAATGTATAGAATTCGATGGATGAGGGAAAGTCTGAAAATTGGCAAAAGGTTAATAAAAGTTGATTCCAGGTGAGCAGCACGGGGCTGGAGAGATGGCTCAGCGGTTAAGAACACCGTCTGCTCTTCCAGGTGAGCAGCACGGGGCTGGAGAGATGGCTCAGCGGTTAAGAACACCGTCTGCTCTTCCAGGTGAGCAGCACGGGGCTGGAGAGATGGCTCAGCGGTTAAGAACACCGTCTGCTCTTCCAGGTGAGCAGCACACAGATGGTCAATGTAAAATCTGCCCTCCTTACAGGTGACAGCCATATCTGCAGGTCTAAGTACTCAAAGGGGCAAACTACTGGAAAATTTCTGTCTTACCAAATATGTGCAGGCCTTTCCTGTAATCACTCCCTAAACAACACAGCATGAGAACTACTTGCATAGCATTTACATGATGCTTGTGTGAGTAATCTAGAGTCTTATAGTGTGTGAGAAGACGTGAGCAGGTTATATGGGAACTCTAAATCATTTTCTCTAAGGGCCATGAGCATCTGCCAATATTACTATAGAAGGGAAGGATTGCTAGAACCTATATGCCTCAGATACTAAGGAATAATTGTATTATTCTTTTAAGCTTTTCATATTAAAAAGTGACATTTGAGCACATGTGTATATCAACTACTGAACCAAACTAGGTACAGATAAAATGTTGTTTTCCATAGACAAACAGAAAATGCTTCATTTTCTTGGTGCTTAATTCATTAGAGAATCAATTTTCCACCACTGACCCAGAGAAATTATGGTGGCCCTTCTGTCGGAGACTACAGGGAACAGATGACTGACAAGCACCACCTGAATTAGAGCAGATGAATGGGATCCCCAGAGGGTAATCCACATGGACCAGATCACATGGTAACAAATGCCCTTAGAAAACTATGGGCTAAGAACAGCAGATACCGCTGAGCCTGGAAACATCATGGCAAACAGAACTTTTGAAATGGAGTCTCTCATTAGCCTGGAGCTCTACATGTATGCTAAACAAACCGGTCAGCAAGCCCTAGCAATCCACCTGACTTCTTCTCACTGTGCCTTAATTTTTTATGTGATTTCCAGGGAAAGAATTCAGGTCCTCAAGATTATGTACAAGTGCTTCACCCAGTGAGCTCCCTCCCCAGTTTGCTTGCTGGCTTGCTTGTCTTCATTTTTTAAATTTCTTTTCATCCTCATTCAGTTTCTCCCTTTCTTTTACAATTGTTAGTCTCTCTTTTTTTCCGTCTTTCTTTTGCCTCTAAACCCTTAAGGCCCTCTGGGGAACCTAAAAGGCATTGCTATGGATTGGGTTTGAACCCCAGACAATAGAGCTGTGAAGAATCCTTCCTGATCTGAATGGCCCATAAAGCTTGGGTGTTAGCACAAGATAAACAGTTCCAGGGATGATGCTTGGCTTCCTTTAGATCTTTCCTAAAGAACAATGAGTCTTGTTCCTGTGTATCAGCCCCTCATCCTTTCCTTGCTGTACCTCCCTTTGATCTGGAACCAGTTGTTTATCCTTCTGAAGGAAGCAGAAGATCATGGTCCCAAAAAATCTCGTTTTTGCTTTAGATTTTCTCAGTAAGGTATGGGGTCTGGTGTTAGGATTCTGTTCTAGCCTCTGAAGCCACACCCTGCCCTGAGTTCTGATGTCAAGCCCCATTTAAGAAGAATTCCCACTACCAACTCTCTCTCTCTCTCTCTCTCTCTCTCTCTCTCTCTCTCTCTCTCTCTCTCCTCTCTTTTATAATAATACAGTCCTTCTACATAGAAGCAAATGCCACCACCCACCATCACCTCCCACTGAACCTCTTGTGTCCATGGGGCATGAGACATCTCTATTCACAGACATCTGCTAGCTATACTGGGTAAACATGTTATTGCATCATACCAGATCAAACATGATCCCAACATCTGGGAGCACTGAAAACAGATTCAAAGAACATCTGTGCACTATACTTATCCAAGGAATTCTCTTCAGTCCTTAAAGTTTTAATTTCTTGGAAAGCATCTACCTATGAGCACTAAAGTAGACCAGAAAGAAACTCAAGAAATGTTGCAGAATATTTGCTTAACTATGCAAATCTGTTGCATTAGTTTAACTATTTAAAGATGTGTTGTATTTATGTTGCAAAATATTTGTTTAACTATATAAAGATGTATTGCATTTGTTTAATTCTGTAAAGATGTGTTGATATTTTACCTTGCCTTCCTAAAGCACCTGATTGGTCTAATAAAAATCTGAACAGCCAATAGCAAGGGAGGAGATATAGGCAGGCCTTCAGACAGACAGAGTAAGTAGGAGGAGAAATTTAGGTTCAAGAGATGGCAGGGGCCAGACAGACAGACATGGAGGAAGCAGAAAAGTAAGACATACAGAATGAACAAAAGGTAAAAAGCCCCAAGGAAAAACATAGATAAATAGAAATAGATTAAATTAAGTTAAAAGAGCTAGTGGGACAAGCCTAAGCTAAGGTCTTTATTTGGAAACTCTTTGGCAGCCCAAAGAAAATTCCAACTACAAAGGAAAAACAAACAAACAAACAAACAAACAAACTTGTAATTGTCCACCATAGTGCATGTGTGTTTCTGAATGTATTTATGTGAAACTTACATGCAAGGAGACTAGAGGAGAACACGCTCCACCTTCTTCCCTTAACACAGTCTCTCATGGAACCTGCCTGGGTGAAGAGCCATCAAGCCCCAGGGATCCCCATCTCAACCCCCCCCAAATGCTGAGGTTACAGGTGCCGTTGCTTATGCCTCAAGTGCTCTTTCCCGTCATGCCAACCCCCCAGATCCCAGGTATGTTTAAAGTTCTACACCAGCGCTCTTAGCACACTGTTCACCAAATATCCACTGACTGGGATACACTCCCTGTACAAGACAAAGACAAGCAGACCCTCAGTGTCCCAGAGACCTATGGAGCTGCTGCAAACACACCAGTGAAAAATAGGTTCTGCCAATATCCAGCTAAAACATTAGTGTCTGTCCAGAGGTCTCTGAGCTGCAACTAGGCCAGCCATGACCATGGAGGAATTGGGAAGAAGAAAGACCAGCAATCAGGACTAAAAGCCCACAGTGAAATTACTACGTGTTGGGTGAGATGCTCAGAGAGTTAACAGCATAGGTCCCCAGGCAACAAGAGAGTCCTTGGAGGTTCTGCCCAATGTGGAGCCACTTGCAGCCTCTGGAAGTTATCTGAGCCTCATTCTGAAGCCTAGCTCCTCAATTTAGTTTCATTACCTGTTATGCAGGGAAATAATATCAATATCTCTCCCCCATTACTCATAAGATTTTAGTAAAGATTAAATAACTCAGTATGCATAAAGTACTCTAAGTATGGCCTGGCTCACAGTAAATACCATGTCAAAGCTAGCTAATATTGTCAAGAACATGCCCTCAGGGAAGACTGTCAAAGAAAGAGCTACTGGTTTATTTCCTCACCTACTACTGGGCAACTGGAAGTGCCCTATCTTCTACAGAAGGTCTACGACAGCAGATCTGCTACTAACCAGGTAGGAATCACATCACAATTCTTTCATTCCCTCTCCAAACCCCAGAATACCTGGAGCTGTCTCAGTAAAGACCAAGCAAATGAGACTTCTTTCCCTAGCAACTAGGTTCAGATATAAAATTGCAAGATAGCAACATCCTATGATTAAAATGGAAATTGACATATGATTAAAATGGAAATCTACCTGACATGCATGTCAGAGCCCACACATTCTCAGTGGGTAAATTCTGGAGCTTCTAATAAATGTCCCTAAGTCTAAAATTCTATGAACTTCAAAAGCTTACCTGGTGGGAAAAGTCACACAAGTTACCCTACACATAAAGTCATACAAATTACTCTACACATTAGCAGGACATAAATACAACTACCTTTAACGTAGTAAGTAGCCATGGAGTCTATGGTATACACCTGGGTGGCACAGTGAGTCAGTTCTTCAGAAGAGGCATGTCTACTAACTTAAGCTCTCATACTGGGCTACACCTGGCATAGCATGCTGGCAATACTTACGCATTGCAATAGGGCTTCTTTTCATAGCCTTTGTAGTTGTTCATGTTGAGAGCCATCTTGCAGACTTCGCAATGGAAGCATCCTTTATGCCAATACTAAGAAGGAAAGAAAAACAAAACAATACTTAACATTTCATTGCAATACCAGTTCTGGACAGAACGGGCAGCTCAAATAATAACACTATCAGGAAATGACTGTAGGTAGCCCACATTTATCTATTTCCAGTTCTGTAAAGAACTCAGCTACTAAAGTTTATTTTTAAATTAATCCCACCACTACAGATTCACGATGGAAGAAATGCCAAGGGTCTATCCATATTACAGCCAAAAAGGAACCCTAAAGTCAGTTAATAGAGAAATAGAACTGGTGGCGTGGCTTTAAAATGAAAGAGGTTCTGTTCCAAATGTCTAAATGTTGTGTTTGTAAGATTTTCCACACGTGTCCACCGGAAGTCAGACAACCCACAGTAGCAGAAGTAGACTATGTAAGTACGCCCTTGTCCCCATCCCTGCCCAGTTTCCACCAAATTGCCTCTGTCTGAGAAACGGCTTACTCTACAGAGGCATTTGTAACACCAAATGCAAATTTCACTGGGACTGCTTACAGCTGGTTTCAATTGTCAGTCACCCCAGATCGCGCTGGGTTTGTCTCCTAAGCTGTTCAACTCCATCCATCCACACCCAGGAAGGGCACAGCTGCTACGACCTGACTAAAGCCACTTCCTCTGGATTTCACCCTGGTGGAGTAGGTGCCCATGGGTCAGCTTGCTAACATCGGGCTGGGTCTTCACTAGAGGGATTATTCTTAGCACTGCAGCTGGGGCGCCCCACGACATATTAATTGCAATTTGCCTTTTCCCAAAGCCGTTGTCACTAGAACAACAGGGACTGGATGAGATGAAGGTGCCAATGTCCGTGCAGTAGGGAGGGAGGAGGCAGACTGGACGGGGGAGGGGGCGCGGTTTGCCAGTTGCCTCCCCACCTCGTTCCCAGCCTGGCTCGTGGGTGACTCAGCCTGGCTGCTGGGTGCTCAGTCTAGCTCCTATGTTCTCAGCTTGGCTCCTAGATGGCTCAACCTAGCTCCTGGGTACCCATTCTGGCTCCTCCGTGCCGGGGCTGCCATACGTCCTTCAAAGCAGCTGTGTGGATGTCGTGCACCCTACACCCGGGACAAAAGCCTTTCTTAGTTCCAACCTTATCATCTGTTCGTGGAGGTCTCAGACACAACAACTGGGGTCTTCCTTCGAGCATCCTCCTCTCCCTGTGCCAAGACCCAGGAAACATACCAACCCACTCATCTTTCTAACCCAGGTGCTGAAACTTCTTGGAGCAGGTGCAGCCAGACATCGGGCAGGTCCAGGCTGGCCAGGCGCCCCCTCGCTCACCTTATCCAGGCAGTTGACTTTCTCCGTGGGATACACCACTTTTCCGCAGCGGGCGCACTGGGGATTCATTGTCGCGGTTCCCGCGGGCGGTGGCTGTTGCTGCGGTGGTGGCTGGGGGCTCCGGGGAGCCGCTGTGACATCCCCCGGCGAGCCCCGTGCCACCTCGGGGCAAGCAGAAGGGCTTCAAGCGCGGGCGAACTGGTCTGGTGGGGTGCAAGGGGGGCGCGGCGGGGCCTGCGGCCGGCCACACTCTGCGACGCTGGCACTCTGCTCCGACTCGGGCAGTGCGCCGCTGGCTCTGCGTCGCTAGCGCTCCAGGTACCGGTGACTCACAACCACTCGCGCCCGCCCCTCGCGCTCGCTCACTCGCTCCCCCGCCACCGCCGCCGCCGCCGTCGCCGCCGCGCAGGCCAAACCCACCAGCGCGCACCGACCCAAGGGGCAGAGACCCAGCCTGTCTGGCACTAGGGGACAGAGGGCGGCGCGCTGGGGAGTGGGGGTAGGGACCAGGAGAACCCCGCACACAGCCGCCCAATGAGACCTGGGGAGTCAGCACCCACGCAGCAGCAGCTCGGACGCCCAGGTGGGCGGCGGCGACAGAACGAGCCAGGCGGAGGGTCAGAGCTGGGGGTGACTGGAGCCCGGGAAGAGCTCAAACACGCGCTCTTTAGCCCCCTTTCTCTCTCGTCTTCCCGAGCCCAGGGTCCTCCTCTCACTCCGGGGTGATATCCCTAACACCCAGAGGTCGGCCAAGGATGTGCCCGGGCTCCCCCTAAGACTCAGGGGACCAGCTCTGCATGGTACCGCCCAGCACACTAGCCAAGACTCCCTGCCTGCAACGATGCTTTCTCTGCCTTGAGCTGAAGACGCTCGGCCGGGGCCGGGAACTGGGAGGTACGCAGGAACTGGAGACCAGTACACCCAGTTGGGCTACCTGGCTCCCACCACCACTGGACAGAGAAAATGAGTCTATAGTGCCTGCCTGAAGTCTAGGACTCTGGATGAGGAAGCTTTCTTGGTGCCCCCTAGTCGCTGCACTTTTTATTTTTTTTATGTCATTAGTGAGTGGTCATTATAGGCCAGAATCAAGATTCTCTTGAGTAATACAGTTGGTATTCCTTTTAAGTGAGTGTATACAGCATACTGTTTTGCAATTAAATAACTCAAAGATCTGCAAAAAAAAGTTCTCCTGAGCTCGGAAATGCAATTAAAAACCCATCATCCAAACCAGAAGAGCCAGAAAATCAAGCGAAGGTTAAGATGGGCCCAGACAAAACAGGAATGATTTTCCGTTCTAATGATTATTTTGAGGTTATTCAATTCGTTTATGAGAAGCAAAGAGATGGATCAACATTGACTATATTTTGTGCCTGACCCTTCCTCTTGCTGAGTTTGTGGCCTTCTGCCAAGGCTCAGCGTCTCTTTGACTCAATCTTCTCATCTCCAGAATGGGACTGACAACAGTTACAAAATCGCTCTGACCCTCTGGAGCGAGGATTACGTGAGTCAGCAGTCGGTAAGCGCTTCAATCTCCCTGGCCTCTGTAAGCACCAAGCAAATCGGCGAGGATTATCATAAATTGGTTGTAACAAACACATTCCTTTCCTAGCAAGAGGATTAAGATTCAGTCATGCCACTTAGCAACTTCTGTGACAAATATTTCTGTCACTTCAAGAAAAATTAGAGCTGCACCTTTTTTGGAGACAGCTATTGATTGCCAAGCCTCTCAGGCAGGCTGCGCCACTGAACACATTCAGAACAATACCAGGCTGTTTGAATTTTCCCAAGAGGTAACTTCTTTAAACATAGTCACCAAATCCATCTGCTCTAACCACTCACTGCTGTGTCCACAAACCCACCTTCAAAGCAAATAAAAGGATAATTTTCTGTCGGAGAGTACCACTTATCCTTAAAAACACCTCAAAGATCATTCAAGATGCCTGTGGGCAAAAGAGTATGTGTATAATCTCCTGGAGGACAGCAAATTAATTTTTTTTTTTTTTTGCATTGGGTTTTTGGAACTGCAGGTCTTAAGACATAAATACCTTATTCTTCTTAAATGCTGAGCATAGAATTTAGGAGTAAAATGATGGTGACCTTTATATCTGATTAGTTTCCCTTTGTATAAAACGTACAATTTCTTGCAAAATTAGCCACCCATCACAGTGACTGACACACGATAAGTAATAATTAAATGTTGACGGAAAGTATAGATGAGACAAGTGAACCCCTTAAAACTGACTGTGCTGTGTTGTTCTTTGAAGGATAAACAATAACTCCTGGGCTCTGTTTCCCTCTTGACTCTGTTTTTCTAACACTTTGTTTTTTTCATCAAGCCAACTTCTAAGTTTTCTAATGCCATATTGAAAGAACTCAAATCCCATCTGTCTCAAAAGGACTTCTTTATTTCCCAAACCAAAATTCTGGAACTTTGGCTAACTGTCCTCTGGCCTAGCCTTCTTCTTTCAAGCAGCTAAAATGATTTACTTGCTCCACCCAGAAGAACTCAGCCCTCATGTATTTTTTACTTGACCAGTTTAGAAAGACAGCCTGTGCTCACTGCACACTCATTTGAAGTCCTTTCTGCTGACATGACCACGAAAGTAAAAAACAATGGACCATCATCAGTCACCTTCATAGAAGGGCTTCTGCCTTAGAAGTTAGATTCTTTCTTTAGATAAAGTTGTCAGGTATGTTCACTTTTCCCTCTGGGGTCTGTTTATAAATAATTTATCATAGATAATGATTATGTAAGCTATATAAATGGAACTCAAAATCTGACATTTTAAAGAGTAATTAGTATTACCAAAGACTAAATAGTGACTTTGACAAGCAGTTACTTGGACACAATTGTGAATTATCCTGTTCTCATGAACACAAGAGCAACTGACATGAGGAGTCCAAAATGATCACCCTGATTTTCTGTTTTATTTACTATTCTGCTCTTATTGTTACATTAATGTCATCCCCCAACATAGCATGACATAGCATCAAACTTTAAATAATAATAAAAAAATCTCAACAAATTATAAGGCTCACCAAAATAAGCTTGATTCCCAAACATCAAAGAATCTATAAATATTAAGCCTAGATAGTGAGGTTATGCTACCCAAACCTTCCCAACTTTGGAAAGAGACCAAAGAAAGATAAATGTCAACCCTTTGTCTTACTCTTTATTTTAGGAGTCTCTATTTTAGAAGGACTGATGACAGGCAAAATAATATCCCCCCAAAATTAATGTTTCCCCCATGTGAATTTCTCGCTTTATAGGATGCTATGTTTTAGACATAGAACCACACTACAACATCAAGGCTCTATATTGTAAAGGCTTTGTCCCCAGCCTGTGGCACTATTAGAAAGTAGAACCTTTAAGAAATGTCATCTAATAAGATGTAGATCATTTGGATTTCAATTAATTGTGCTATAACAGCAAAGCAGAAAACTAAAACATTTATGTGTGTGAATGGTATTCTTTCTTTCGGCCACAGTGAGTTACAAAGTCCTAGAGGACTAGTTTGTAAATATGGCAAGGATTCTTTATGCACAACAGAAAAACAAAGTGGGTAATATAACAGATGTCCATTCTCTTGCCTCTTTATAAAAACACTTATTCATATAATTTACCTCACTTTATTAAATTTTGCCTATGTAGATACAACATAAGTAGTATACAAATCAACATGCTTCTCTGAAATCTACCCGGATTTTCTTTTCCTTCTGTACAAAGCAGTTCAATGGATAATAGTCTCATCTTTTCAGCAAGTATCCTAAAATCAACTCAAAGGGCCTCCCTATACCCTAATAACCCAGCCATCAACTTCTACTAATTTTATCCCCAAAGAGTTCTTAAATCTGTCTCCATGCCTCTGACTTAGTGTAGCAAATTGTATCTTCTTTATAATCTTTGTAATGGCTTCCTAAATGTTTTATCATCACAAGCTATGAAAAAAAATAGAATCTTACTTTCCCAGACCAGAGTTAGAAATGTTATCAACAGGGCTAGGCACCTAGCTCAGTCGATAAAGCTCCGGATTCAAACCCCAGGACCACATAAAACCAGGTGTGGTGGCAAACACCTGCAATGCTACCACAAGAAGGGTGGAAACAGGGTGATCACTGCAGCTACATGGTGGGTTTAAGGCTACTCTGAGTCCCTGTCTCAAAAAAGAAATGTTAGTTCTGGAGAATTTTTCCAGTGGTTAGAGCACTGGCTCTTCCAGCAGACCTACATTTGAGTACAAGCACCTACGTGGTGAATCACAAACACTCTAACTCCAGTTTGGAGGGATCCAATGCCTTCTTCTAACCTCTGTGTACACAAGACACTAACATGGTGCATAGACATACATGCATACAAAACATCCATACACATAAATAACTAAATATTTTTTTTAAAAAAAAAAGGAATGTCACAGATAAAAAATTCATACTTCTCCAGGTCTGAGAAATGGTCCCTACCCCTGCCAATGCTCTATGACTTTAAAAAAAAATAAATAAAATATGCTCATTAAAAGCACTAAATATAGAACTTAATGCCCAGTAAGAAATTAATTAATATTTGTTATAATCACTGAGTTACTAGACTGAAATTTTCACTTAAACTCTATGATACATGTTAAGTCAGATAGGCCATGACTTAGATGGTAATTATTATCATCCTGAAAAGATAAAATACACTGTTTCTGTTTTCTCAATTATTTGTCTATTTTATAAATAACAAACTACCAAAATGAAATCACCATTAAGAATACTCTTCTTGTCAATAAGACAAAACGACAGCCTACAGAATGGGAAAAGATTTTCACCAACCCTACAAGTGATAGAGGACTGATCTCTAAGATATATAAAGAGCTCAAGAATCTAGAGCCCAAAACCTTGAATAACCCAATCAAAAAAATGGGGTTCAGATCTAAAAAGTGAATTCTCAGCAGAAGCATTACGAATGGCTGAAAGGCACCTGAAAAAGTGCTCATCATCTTTAGCCATCAGAGAAATGCAAATCAAAACAACTTTGAGATACCACCTAACACCTGTTAGATTGGCTAAGATAAAAGGCACAGATGACAGCCTATGTTGGAGAAGATGCGGATCAAGGGGAACATTCCTCCTTTGTTGGTGGGAGTGTAAGCTTGTTCAGCCACTTTGGAACGAAGTATGGCGGCTTCTCAGAAAATTGAGAATCAGTCTCCCCAAGGACCCAGCAATATCACTTCTGGGTGTATATCCTAATGATGCACAGTCATACTCCAAAGGCATTAGCTCAACTATGTTTATAGCAGCATTATTTGTAATAGCAAGAACCTGGAAACAACCTAGATGTCCCTCAACTGAAGAATGGATTAACAAATTGTGGTACACCTACACAATGGAGTACTACTCAGCAGTAAGAAAAAATGATATCCTAAAATTTGCAGGCAAATGGATGGACTTGGAGAATATTCTCCTGAGCGAGGTATCACAAACTCAGAAAGATAAGCAGGGGATGTACTCACTCATTAGTGGTCTCTAAACAAACAAACAAGAAAAAAGCCAAGCATGCCCAAGCTGCAAATCACAACCACTGAACAGCTTGGGATCAGAAACACCCTGGACTGACTCTTCAGATTCCACTCTACCTATAGGAACACCTGACTCAGTCTTGAGGGAGGGAGGACAAAACTGGATTTGGCCAGGAGTGAAGACTGAACTAAGCAATATTGGGTCAGTGGGACCATGGGACTGTCTGCTGCCTGCCCAGGGAGGGGATGGGGAGTTGTGGAGAAGAAAAAAAGACCTGATGTGGTGGGAGGGGTATAATGATATACAGAGATAGAAAGCGTGACTTCTTTGTTAATAATAATAATAATAAGTATACAGAAAAAAAAAGTCCAAACAAACAAACAAACAAAAAGAATACTCTTCTTGCCGGTCGCAATGGTGTTCATCTTTAACCCTAGCACTGTGGAGGCAGAAGCAGACAGATCTGCTTTAAAGCCAGCTTGTGTCTGTAGAGTGAATTCTTGGCAAGTCAGAGTTACATGGTGAGAATCAACAAAAGAAAACAGAAAAACATTTTTTCTTGTGCAGAGAGAATATCAGTCACAAATTAGATACATATATCACTTTCTCCCCCTTTCCCAAGATAAAGGGACCATCAAGGAAGAGAGAAAAGAAGAACTATAAGAGCCAGCTGTCTGAGAAGGGTGGAAGAGCGTATTCTGGACATGACAGGGCCACCACACTCATGACCTCACAGCAACTGCGATTGTCTACACAAGAGCAAGCCAGGCAACATTCCAGCATGGAGGGAGGGAGGGGCTCCTAAGTCCACACCTGATGGTTGCTAGGGGAGAAAGAATCAGTTTTCCTTTAAGGTGTGGCTCCTGTAAGCAGAGCATACACCAGTGGATGGTTCCACACCCATGAGTATAGGGGCATATATTGGACTTGGTGGGTTATGAAAAAAAAAGTCATGAAGTTAAGAGGTGGTGGAGGATAGACCTCAGAAGAGTAGTTAGGGGGAAGAGTGAGAAGTAAATATGATCAAAATACATTATATATAAAATTCTGAAATGATACATATAATATTTAAAATCACTAAAAGATGTTACAGGGGAAAAACTGCATGTAAGGGAAAAAGAATCTGAATGATTGCCTTAGTCACTTTTTCTACTGTTTGTGATAAGATATTATGACCAAGGCAACTTATAAAAGGAAGAGTATCTGGGACTTACAGTTTCACAGAGTCCATGACCATCATGAGGGAGATCATGGTGGCAGACAGACATGCATGACATCCAAACAGTAGCTGAGAGCTTGTGTCTTGATCCACAATCTTATGAGGCAGAAAGAGCTAACTGGAAATGGCATGGGCTTTGGAAACTCAAGGCTGGCTCCAAGTGACACACTTATTCCAACAAGGCCACACCTTCTAATCCTTCCCAAAGAGTTCTCACAACTGAGGGGTAAACATTCAAACATATGAACCTATGAGGGCCAGTGGGGGGCCATGCTCATTCACACCACCCACCACAATAATTAAAATTATAATTTACTTTTATGCCTTATCTCCCCTCCACACAGTTCATAAATTGAAATCATAATTCCCAATGCTCTAGTTTTTTAGATGAGGACAGTGGAAGAAATAAAGTCTAGAAGAGACCCTGAAGATGCCACTGTCACAGTGGTATCAGCACCCTTGTAAGAACTGCCAAGGCTGATGCTCTCTCTCATCAGGAAGAATCTTCACCAGAACCATCATGCATTCTGATTCCCAGACTGATAGCCTCCAGAACTACGGAAAAGTAAATAACTGTTGAAGCCACTAAGTCTCAGGTGTATTTTTATAGCAGCCCAAGCTGACTAACACTGGACCTCCACATGACTTACCAACTAACTCAAGGAAAATATTTTTTTCTAATAAACACAATGGCAAAAATAAGTAGTTTTCTCCTTCCTGGTAGTAGGTTCCTGTGCTTTTTTGCACCAAAGCTCTGACTCACTCATTAGTATCAATTTCAAGCCACAAAGCAAAGTAGATTTCCAACCTGCTTGGCAAGAATTGCAATTATGTTCAGTGACAAATTAAAAAATAATTTTCACCATAGACAAAAGCGAATAAAAGTTTAACTGTTCAAAAGTAATATTAAATACAGTCATGATCAAACAATTGTTTTGGGTAGTTTTAAAAAATCTAATTCTAGATAAGGCATATAGATAGTGGTGATATTTTTCCTTTTAATTAATGTTAGGAGACATTAGTAAAAGTGTATATATCCTTGTTTTTAAGATATACTAGCCCTATTTCTAAGATGCAAAAACAAATTAAGAACAAGGAAATCCTAATTAACTGAGATGAAAAATCTTGAGCTTCACGCTAAAGGGATAGCTCAGTTGATAAAGTACTTACCAAGCACACTGAGACCCTGAGTTCAAGTCTCCATGACCCATGTTGTACAAGGAGAAAACGAACTTGTGAAAGTTGTCCTCCGTTCTCCACATATGCACTATGGAATATGTGCTGTTCCAACCCCTGCAAATCAATAAATATTGTTTAGGGCCATGCCCATAGGTCTGGGAAGAGAGAGAGAAAAGGATCCCTGGGGCTTGCTGGCCAGTCAGTCTAGCTGAATGGGTGAGCCTCAGCCAGATTCAGTCAAAGATCTTATCTCAAAAAGGAAAACAGAAAGCATCCGAGAAAGACTCCTGACATTGACCTCTGGCCTCCCCCCTCCACAAACATGTACATGTTTGTATGTATGTACACACACATATACATGTCTGGAGTCCTTAAAGCATAGAAAGCTGCCCGTTGCTAAGTGACAGTTCAAAGATCTGGGCACACACTGTCCAATAGAAACACAACAAGGTTTTCAAAAGTGAGCCACTGAAATCATTTTCAATTTTCTGTTAACTATTTTTCAAAGTAAAAATACTTCAGTAATGTATTTTATATGACCCAATTTATCTAAACTATTATTTCAATATGTAATCAATATTTGTCTTAAATTAAGCAGAGTTCCCATTGATTTGCTGCTTTTATACTACAACTCCAAACCTTGGTGTTTATTTTCATCCTCATGGCATCTCTCCAAATTGTGCTGGTGCTGGAGCTGGAGAGATGGTTCAGGGTCAAAAGTACTTGCTGCTCTTGCAGAGGATCAGAGTTCAGTTCCCAGTATCTGTATCACACAGCTCACAACTGCCTCTAACTCCAACTCCTGGGAATCTGAAGCTTTCTTCTTGCTTTCACAGGTACCCACACCCACAGGAAGACACACAAACATACATACAAGCAAAAAGTTAATCTTTAAAGAAAAGAGAACTATTCCAGAGCAAATAGGACATTTCTTTAGTGTGCAATTGGACAGCATGATGCTCACACAACCAAAGAAAGAGAAAAAGCACATTCAGGGTCAGGGTCAAAGACCTGGACACAGGTTGGCATTGCTGATTCTGAAGGGCTCCAGACAATACCGATAATACCAGAGCTGAGGGGCCAGCACAGCTCCACATTCGGATGGTGTCTGAATGTGCCTTTGCCATAGATCCCTGAAGACGGAGGTCGATGAGGAATGGTGTCACTGAGACAGGCAAAGGACAACAGAGAGCCTAAGAAGGAGGAAAAGGGATCGGAAAAAGGCATAAACTCAGGGGTGGGAGGAGAAGCAACCACACGGCTAACAGGAGTTTAAACACCCCCAGAAGGCACACAGTAGCACGCAGTAGGAGCCAGAACAGGAAATGCAGCCCTGAAGAAGAGAAGAAAAGAGAAAGGGCCACAGACTCTGAGAGGCCTCTGCCTGAACTCAGCCAAGGGCAGCTGAGGTCAGCCCAGGGCCAGAAATGAATTTCATAAAAAGTCAAATGCCTAGAAAAATCAACAGAGCCAAGTCAAGAACAAATATCAGTTTGACATTTTGTCAGGACAGAAGTAGAATGTTTTATACTAACAGATCAATTCTGTTGCTTAATGGACCTGAGGTCAGCTAAGTCTACTAGTGGATGGGGTGCTGGAGAGACACCCCAGGGCCGGCACAGGCTAAGCTTGGACTCTACCAATGAAGCCCTCTCCAGTGCTCTAACTATGCTCTCAAACTCAGTAGGAACGCTTGAGCTCTGAAATGCTAACAAGTGTGTTGCTGGCTTGCTTGCTAGCTTGCATTTATATGTGAATAGTTATTTGTGTGTGCACAGGTGTGGGGGAGGGTAGAAGGTGACGTCAGGTGTCTTCTATCATTCTCCATCTCCACCCCCATATTTGATAAAAGTCTATCACTGAACCTGACATTTGCTGATCGGTTAACAATAGTGGCCCAGTGGCCTGTCCCTCCCTCCTCAGTGCTGGAATTAAAGGTGTGAGCTCCGCTTTCTGTGGGTTCTGGAGATCTGAACTCAGGTTTTTGTGTCTGTATGCCAAGCACTTTTTTTTTTTAACTGACTGAGTAATCTCTCTAGCCCTAATTGTTTTATTATTGTTGTTCGTTTTTTGAGACAAAAATCTCACTATGCATGCAGCCCTGGCTGGCCTGGAACTCAATACAAAGACCAGGCTGGCCTTAAAATCACAGAGATCCATATAACCTCTACTTCCAAAGTGTTGGGATTAAAGGCAAGCAGGATCAGGCCCAGAGATTGTTCTAGTTTTTAAGACAAGATCTCACAATGTCTCCCAATCTGACCCTGAACTCTGTTCCTTCTGCCTCAGATTCCCAAGGGGTGGGATTCCAGGCATGGAAGACAGGGACCATTTCCTATGATGACGGAGAAGGGTGGCCTCTAATGGAAACCAAGCATGTAGTGTGTGTGACCATCCTCATTTTCAATATCTCCCTGGACATACTTCTCACTCTTCAGTGGACTATGGCTCAGGCTTGTCAAATGCGATTTTCTTCCCATTTCAAATAATGAACCATAAAGATGTCTGAAGGCGAAATAACATCATCAGCACTCTGTGGTAAAACCAGGACTTGTTCTCAGCAAAGGGGCCGAGGCTTCACTCCGGGAAAGGGGATTTTCCTTCCTTGACAGTGACTCATCAAACAGGTAAAATGTTGAGCCTCCTCTTTACCAACATTTTACAAACGTTCTCTGTACAGAATGTACCCATTAGCGGCGGGCATCGAGCTAGAAAGGGTTCTCCGGCATGAGTAATACGAATTAAGTAAAATGAATGGAACTGGCCTCACGGAGTCGGATGAAGAAAAGAGCCTTCATTATATAAAAAGGAAACCTGAGCGCCCTACTACACACACCCCCGTCCCCAGCCCCCGCCCTCGCCGCTGCCACTGCGGGCACAGCCTCAGCCAATGAAAACAGGTATCAGTGCTCAAATAAAACAGGATGCAGATGTAAAGTAACAAGAGTGCTGCTTAAAAATTCTAGTGAAAAGGTAAAGCATGTTAACTAGAATTTAATGACATGAAAAGAGGTTTCTGGTATTTTGCTACATCGGAAAAAAAAATGTTGCAAGACTGGTTTCCTGTGATCTCATTTTTCACCAATTTTACGTCCATACACAGAGCATGAGTAGCCCACGAAAGAAGCGCTGAAGTGTTTCCTTCCTGTCTACCTTTCCCAAAAGTGTTTGGTTACTTAATTATTCAAAGCAGGGTCTCACTATGCAGCCCAGCTAGGCCTCTAAGCCCTATTCCTGTCCTTCCAGGGCCGGGGAACCTCCATGCCCAGCTCAGGAGCTTTGCTTCAGCCAGAAATGTCAACAAAGGAGAAGAGGGCTTTGTTGTGGAGACCGCTGCCTGTCCTGTCATCCTCCACCTAGTCTCTCTCTCTCTCTCTCTCTCTCTCTCTCTCTCTCTCTCTCTCTCTCTCTCTCTCTCTCTCTCTCTCTCAGTTTGAGATGGATTTGGGTTTGTTCTCCTGTTAAGAATGTTGGTTAATGCCCAAGCATTGCACCACACACAGCCCTTGCTCTGCCCGCTAATAAGAACAGAAGGTCAAGGGAGGTCAAAAGCACCCTGGGTAAGAAATGAGGGTCCCCACCCATTCCTGAGACTCCTTACTGGGAGTCAATGAGGGTGTGGCTCCTCAGAACTCAGTGCTACCCATCTGAATTTCAATCTCTTTCTCGGCTCCATTTTCCACAGACTTTATAATGTCTCGTAGTTTATGCTCTCAAATTTATTTGAAAGGTCCTTTTCTCTGGCCTTTGAAGGACTTCTGTTTTACTTTTCCTTTCTGTCTCAATGTACTGCTGAAAGTAGGGGGTCTCTGTTACATCCCTGTGGCCTTGAGAATTCCTGAAGAAGTTCACTAAAAGGGATGAGAGATCTAAGCTGTGGTGGCTTTGTTTCTTGGCCATTATTTTCTTAAATTCCCATTTGTATGTATGTGTATATATACATATACATATATATAACTTCTCATTATATAATCAAACAACACAGGAAAATTATTGTTATTTTAAAACTTAAGGTAAAATTATTATACACTTTGAAATAAATATATATTTACATAGAAGTCTTTGGTATATTAGATCTATGAGAACACACTCATACATAAACAATAAAAGTGCCTGTATATACATACGCATAAATACTGAGTTTTCTCTACACATGTATAAACATACACATGTTTGCATTAAAGTATTTGAAGGATGTTTGTTAGGGTGTTGTCTACAGTCACTGTTTAGTGGAGAGTGTCAGTCAGGTAGGTTGTCATAACAAAACACCATAAGTAAGAGAAAGTTAGTCTTTGCCATTCTGAAGGCTGAATGGTCTCAGTGAAGGCAGGTTCACTGTGGCCTCTTGCTGTGTCTCCATATGATGGGAGAGATAAGGGCCTTCTATGTGTAGGTGTGTCCGTCGGTCCATATATGCAGGAGCAACCTCAGGTGTGGCTCCACAGGAGCCATCTGTCTTGTTTTTGGAGACAAATCTTTCTCTGGCTCAGGGCTCACCAAGCAGGATAGGCTGTCTGGCTGCTCAGCAAACCTGGCCTTTTGTGATAGTAGCACTACCCCCATTCATTAGGGTTCAGCTCTCACAGTCTAATTACCTCACAAAGGCTGCATGCCCTGATACTATCTTCTCAAGGGGTGGAATTGCAACATAGGATTGGAAAACACCTACATTCTGTGGAAGTTTACTTTGTCTTTCTTAGTGTATGTGTGCATGTATGTCTCACATATCAACTTACATGCCGGATAACTGTATTTTCTAACTTATCTATATGCTCATATCACATGGCATATTTATTTAATAAACACAAATCAGATAGTATCAATACATCATCTAATACACAATAGGTACTTAATAAACACTTTCTTCCATAGGACAGGAAGAACCCTTCTCACCCTAGGAAAGAGTAGTATCAATTACAAAAATTAAGATTTTTTTCCCCAGAGTTGGGCTCTATTGTATTCAAAACTATTTTTTTATTTTCATTTATTTAATTATAAATATATACCTCTGGATACCTCATACATGCTGGAGCCTGTGGCAGTCAGAAGAAGGCTGGGAAAGACAGTTACAAATGGCTATGAGCTGGCCTGTGGGTGCAAGTTCTCTGTAAGAACAGGATATTCCTTTTAACTTCTGAGCTGCAGATTAACTATTTCTACTTGTTTCTTTTGTTTTCTTCATATCATTCTGTCTCCCACTATTTCTTGCCTATTCCTTTGAGCAATTAATATTATTCTATTTTTAGTCTCCTCTTATCATATGAACAACATCTTTCTTATTTTTAGTGGCTGCCTTTGAGTTTGTATCATACACCTAAAACAAACCCCCTTTCAAATAAATTGTTCAAGAAACATGAAAGATTCCAGATTCATCCCCACCATCCACTGTTATTTCATTGCCTTTCATCTTTGCTATCTATTAGCTATGATCACTAAACTGATTGTTGCTACTCCTTTGAGTGAATCTGTGGGAACAGGTAAGAAGCAGAGGGTGGGGAAGGTGGCCCAGTGAGTAGAGCCCTTGCCACACAAACAGGAAGGCCTGACTGAGTACACACACCCAGGGCCCACATGAGGCCAGGGGTGATAACATGACAGTATGTGGAATCCCAGCGCTCTAACAGCAGGAGAAAAAAAAGAAGATTCCAGAAAGTTCTCAGGCCCAGTAGCCTGGATGCAGTGACAAACAAGAAGGAAATCCAGTCACAAGCAAGGTGGAAGAAAGAACCAACATCTAAGGTGGTCCCTCTGACTGGGAGAGGGGTGGGGAGCTGGAGAGGGGGAGTGAGGGGGAGGGAAAGAGGAGAGGTGGGGAAGAGGGAGGAAAAAATATTTCGGGGCTGGCAAGATGGCTCCCTGTAAGCCCAGTGAGCTCCGTCCCCAGGAATTGCATCGTGGTTAGAGAGAACCGACGCCCACACGCTGTCTCTGACCCCCACACTCATGCCATTGCACTTGCACACATGTGTGTACATACACACAGAAATAAATAAATGTAAAACTATTTCAGAACAAAAGCTTTCCTGTTCGTTTCCTCTTTATTTAACTCCCTCGCTTTGTTTGTGTAGGGCCGAGTCTCTGACATGGGTAATTTTCTTTCTTTCTGAAGAATTTCTTTTGACAGTCCCTGCACTGTGGGTCCTCTGGCAACAAATTCCCTCTATAAAAAGCCTTTCTCCCTGCCTTGCTTTGGAAAAATATTCCACTAGATACTGAGTGTTAGGGAGATGGTTTTCTCCCTGCAAGCTTAAATACGTAACCTCATCCTTGTTGCATCATTTCTAAAAAGAAGTTCAATATAATCTCGATCCATGTTCTTCGATAGGTGAGGTATGTTTTTTTTTCCTCTGAGTTCTTTCAAGTTTTCCATTACCTTTGGTTTTCCACAATTTGTGTATGACATGCATAAATTCAGATTTTTTTTTCTTTAATGCTCCTTCCGTTTTCTGCATCTCCTGAACCTGCAATTTGGTATGATCCTTCATTTAAGAAGTTCTCAGATGCCGTGCATCACACATTTCTTCTGCTCTTCCTTCCTCTTCTCCTTTGGTACTCCCATTGAATACCTCTTGTAATTGCCGCATAGATCTTGACCATGATATTTGTCTTTTCCCTTTGAATTTGCTTTGGAAGACTCTACTGACATCTCTTGAAACTCACAGACTCCATCTGAGGCATCACTTCTAACCATGCACCCACCAAAGGCACTTCCCGATTCCTTCTTAGAGTCTACCCCTTCCGCTGGCCTCTTGTTTCTCTAGGCCATCCACCATTCCCATTACAGCTCCCAGAACTGTATCAATGCTTGCTTCTTTTAAGCATAGCTGATAGAGTTGTCTTGACATCTCTGCCATGCTAGAGTCTCCTCTGATACTTGCCCTGTCTCTTCAATTGTGTTATCTTTTAGTCCCCCTGTGGTGTCTCCTTAGAAGTGGGATGTGATGGATGGAAGAAAGCGGTCTCATTGTGAGGTTCTGTATGCTCACTCACATACATGGCTAGGGTTTGCTGAGGTTACCCTGACATTGTTATTGCTTCCTCTGTACTGACTACTGTCTTCTGGGTTCCCTACCCAGATTTCCTTGAAAATAAGATATGAGAAGCATAGTTTTTCTGTTGTCTTTCTTTGTCTCGTGTGTTGATAGTAAGGAAGGGGAATCCTTCTTTCATCCCAAGATTGGGTATCAGTGCTTTAAAGAACTGAAGCTCTCGACTGTTGCCTTCAGAATCACATTACAGGTACCTGTCCATCATCCCTTCACAGGAGACAGGAAGAAAATAGGAATTTACCATTTTTTCAAGGGGCTCAATTTCCATGAAACTCCATCTGTAAGGCCCTGATAAAACAGTTTCTACTGGCTTCTCTTTGCAGAAAACTGTTGAGTGCTCTACCTTAAGCAGGACATTTATGCTCCCTCCCCTAAGGCTTGGGAAACCCTGCAGAAAAGAGAGCAGAAAGAATGTAAGAGCCAGAAGCCAGTGAGAAGGCAGCAAAGCACTGTCATCTGCGTATGACGGAATCATAGGAGCCACGGCTGTCTGCACTGGACCAGCCCAGTCCTGGGCCTGTCAACAGTCAGTCCTGAGGAATCACAGTTCTCTGGGGAGCTACTAGTTATTGATGGATGCTGGGGTAGGGAGCAGTCATTGTCTTCAGCCACTGGTGAGCCCACCAGGCGCCGGTGGAAAGTTCCACATCCATCATCATGTGCATTGCCCTGGTTAAACTGAGTGGCTCACTTCACAAAACAAAAAGACGGAACTTTAGAAAGAGGCTCGCAAAGATGGGGGGTAGAGGTGGGAGAGAGAGAGATGGTGGACAGTGAGCATAACCAGAACTCATTATATACATATATGAAAGGATAAATTTATCTAAAAGAAAATTACAAAAAGAATAAATTTAGCCAAAAAGACATTTTTAAAAAAGTGTTTTCTCTTGTTAACAAGAGAATGTTCTGGCTACTTCAAAATTGTTTCTTTACTGTTTCCCAACAAAAGCACAGAGGATTTTTTTCTCTGATCTTTACCCCTTGAGCCTGGTAAATCTCTCAGAAATGAAGCTCACAGAATGTGGGGTGTCAGCAAGATGAGACCCCACTGATGTTCTCCCTTTCAAGGAACTCACTGGTGACAACTCGGGGTTCCGTACCTCAGTGATGGCTGCCACACAGGCTCTGTTCATGACCTCTACTCCTGTGCACAGTGGCTGTACCCACCCATCTTTCTATCCAGTTCTGGAAGCATGGATTTGCTTTGGATGGGACCTAACAAGCGTTTGTACCACTCTTTTATTGTTATGTGGATGACAGTGCAATTTAATGCCATCTTTACACATCCAATCAGAAGCCAGACCGTGTGGCTAACCTCCCCACCCCCCATCCCCCACTCCCCTACCCCCGGTGGCACATGTGTATGAACACAAGAAGAATCTCAGTGTCTAGGGAGTCCTTTCACAAATGTGACACAGAAACAAAATCTTTGTCATAACTAGCTTAGATGTGTCACAGTATGGGCATTTAAATCCTTTATTCTGGTTATAATTCTAACTTCTTTGTCCTCAAAGGTTGACATTCTATAGTAATGACATGTGCAATTGAATTAGTATCTAAAAAGTACACAAATCCAAAAAGAAATTCAAGCAGGATGACTGGTGAGTACCTGAAGTAGTCTCAGACATTCACACAAGCACGGAGGAAAAGTAGTGGAATAGTTGGACATTAACGTTGTTTTAGGAAACTTGACTTGGCACTTATATTTTAATAGGGTACATGTGACTTTTCTAAGAGTACTTTACATTAAAAATATTCTACAACTTGTGAGAGTGCATTGAGTAGTACATCAAAAAGATAACTCTACTCCTTAATTCTTGGCACTCTTGAATGTCACCATATTTAGGGGAGAGATTCTTCAAGTAAAAATAAGAGGTCCTGAGGTAAAGAGAATGGGAGGGTGTGCAAACCCGACACCTTCACCACACCGGAAAATGGAGAACCATGACCACTGCTCTTTTAAGGGACTGTATTTGTGGTCATTTTTAAGCCCACCCAAGGACACTAACCCAGAAATTCTAGAGTTTTGCAAACAGTCCATTTTTCTCATTTTATATCCCCCTTTCAGAGTTCTTCCTTCTGTCAGAGCATGCACAAATGGCTCATTCAAAAAGTGGTTAAATCAAGTTATTCTTTTAAAATGTCTCCAAATTTTAGACACTAACCCAGAATTGATCAGAGCAACAAACACTCTCTCCTAATGAATTACAAACTTTCTGGCTTCTGAAATAGCATGTATAAATTTTTACTACCACAGATCATAGTGTGGCCCACTATTAGTACTTAATATCTGATTGCTAATGGCCTGAAAATATAAGCCAGCATCCTGGATCTAGTACACCTTCTGATTAGCTAATGAGAAATTGGCGAGAAGGATCATCTAAAGCTAATTGAAAGTGGATGATTGTTGATTACTAGAAATAAATTGCACTAATGTAATTAATCTCCTCGTGCATCTCAGGTGTCATCACCTGCTTGTACCAAACAAAAGATGTAAAGATCCATATGCCACCAACATAGAAATACACTTACTGAGCACAGGAAAATTGTTATAATAATTAGTGAGGCTCACAGCTATAATTCCACAATTTGGGAGGCTGAGACCGAAGGGTATCTAGTTCAAAGCCAGCCTGGGATACACGGCAAGTTTAAAGCCAGTCTGAGTTACAGAATGAGTTCCTGTCTCTGTAAACCAAATGTTGGAGATATAATTTGATGAAAGACTGTGTGCTGCCTGGGTCCTGTCCCTAGCACTAAAAGACACTGAAAGAAAGATGTTCTGCTCTCTAAGAGTATTTCCAAGTTCAAAAGGAAAGTGTGGGCCTTGCTTCCTGTTAGTTTTTCCTGTTTAGTGTCCCTTTCATAATCAGCAATGCTTGTATAAGTATTGTCTGTTCATGAAGGAACCCTTCACACTACCTGGGGAAATGCTCTTTAGAATAGCAAATACACAATAATCTTTCTAGAGTGCAGCTAAATTCATGGATGAGGAAAATAAGGTACATGAAGAGGAACTTCCCACAATCACACAACATGGCAAGAGCTGGACTTGAGTCTAAGCCACGTGACTCTGAAGTTTGAATTCTCAACCACTGTAATGAGTTGAAACATCTTTATAAGACCCAGATACCAGGTGAAGGGGTCAGACTCAGCATTCCCATCAACAAACCCTCTTATCTCTGGAATGTTCTATGCTAGCCCCAGGACAACCCCTGAGCTTATTAATGGGGGGCTTATGTTGTTATTTTGGTGTGTGTAGAAGCCTATTCAAAAAAAAAAGCTTGAACCTCTCATCTGCTACTGGCTTTTACAGTTCTATTATGTAATTATTTGACTACAAGCCCAACGCTTCTGACAATGGGTATGTTTTTAAAACATTGTTGCTTTTACCCAGAGGCCTTCTACACCATGAGTCACTCTCATCAAACAAAAACAAATCCCATCTTCAAGATCCTTTCCCAGCCCTTCTTTCTGTGGGCTGGACATG
This sequence comes from Sigmodon hispidus, assembly GCA_004025045.1. Classification (NCBI taxonomy): domain Eukaryota; kingdom Metazoa; phylum Chordata; class Mammalia; order Rodentia; family Cricetidae; genus Sigmodon; species Sigmodon hispidus. The sequence goes on along the minus strand of PVIH01003324.1, from coordinate 107,847 downwards.
CTTTCCCACAAAAGGTTTGATGACAGGGAGCTTCCCCAACTTGTAAAACTGGAAATGGTGCAGGAGCTGTGGGCTGTAGGCAGTTTGAAAGACAGACAGTCAAATGTCTGAAATCCCAGTCTTTAGAATTTCTCTTTCAGGGGTTTAGTGGGAACATTACAGAGAAGAGTTATTGATTGCTCTTCTCAATGGGGGCCCCAAGGCCTTTGTGTCTTTAATAATTCATGCCTTAGGGTGTCCTTTGAGTCACCCATCATTCCCAGGTGGCCTCCTGTAGGCAAGGTAGCAGCTGGATGCCTCATTCATTTCATTTATTCTTCAGTCACAGAGACACATATATGAATGTTGTGGGATATTTGTACAATGTGAAGATATATTAGTGTGATTGGCTTAACAAAGAACTGACTGGCCAATAGCTAGGCAGGAGGTATAGATGGGACTTCCTGGCAGAGAGAAAAGAAATAGGAGATGAATCTAGGCATTCGAGAGAGACCAGGAGATATGGAAGAAACAGGATAATCAGTATGTAACAGAGCATAGATTAATAGAAATGGGCTAATTTAAGTTATAAGAGCTAGTTAAAAACAAGCCAAGCTTTCATAAATAATAATGGGTGTCCATGTCATTATTTTGGAGCTGGCTGGCAGGACAGAAAAAGACTTGTTACATATGAAACATATACATGTTGGTATGCATAGGTGTATTGTATATTCATTTGTACACAAGTACACATGTAGATTAAAGAGCATGTAAAAGTGCAACTCTGTGAGTCCATGAAGGCCAGAGATCAATGTGATATATTGTTTCTCAGAAGCCATTCACTGTGTTTTTCTTTTGTTTTGCTTTTTATCTTTACTTTATTTCTCTATTTATTTGTTCATATTTGTTTGTTTGTGGTGGAGGCGCATGTGAGGAGTTCAGAGAACTAGGAAGTCAGCTCTCTGCTTATACCAGGTGAATCCCAGGGTAATGAGGCTCATCAGGGAGTACGTTTCTGTGACTAGTCTTCTTGATGGTCTTGTTTTACTTTTTGAAATAAGGTCTCTCCCTGGGACCCAGGGCATGCCCATTAGGTGAAGGTGGCCACCCAGCAGGCCCCAGGGATCTGCTTGTCTCTGTCTCCCCAGAACTGAGAGTAAAACCACATGCCACCGTATGATGCTTTGTAGGTGGGTTCTGGGAACTGAACACAAATCTTCACTATATATAGCCAGCACTTTACTAATAGATAATACACAGATATAGATGTTAGGGTGTTAAGGGTCCGTGGGACCCCAAATCCTTCCTTCTTACCCTTTTCATTTCTATACATGAGATAAGTAGATTTTCTCAGTCATGTGCTCCCACTTCAGTCTGCTGTCACCAAGGCTTAAAAGCAATGAGGCCAACTGATCAAAGCATGAAAGCTTGAAAACCATGAGCTGCCATAACCTTTTCCGTTTATAAGCTGACTGGCTCCAGCATTTAGGGTAGAAATGTGAAGATGATTGACAGTGTCAAAGAGGATCTGACATTGACCCCCCCCAGAATTCTTACCAGGTTTCACTGAGATCATGCACTTCTGGGTGATATAAACCTAAGAAACATTAGGCTTGTTTCACAAACACTGGTTCAAGTTCTCCAAGTACAGACTGATTATTTGCCCACACGCCAGCTGAGCTAGGAGATGTAGCTGAGTGGCTGAGCATCCACCTGGTATGTGGAAGAACTTTCTTCCTACCTTCAGCCCCACAAAGTCCTTCTTAAAAAAGGAAAAGACATGCATTTCATAACGTAAGGCTAATCAGTAATAAGCAGTATTAATGAAGAGTAGGAGCAGACTCTCAGACATTCATCCTGCAGGACATCCTTAAGGCTTTATGTGATCCTGTAAGGAATTCCATGATAGATGACCTTGGAGCAATATGAACTTGTTTTTGCAAAGATTTCATTGACACAAAAATCAACTGTGACTGAAAGGTGTTTGCTTTTGTATATGTGTTATTATGAAATGATAAAATAATTAAACCATTGGAGAACTCCACCCCCTCCTTTTAAGAATGATAGTATCTCAAAACTGATGCATTTCAAAATGTTTAAATTCTACAGAATTCCACAAAAAATTATCAAACCCAGAAGCTTTTTTTAACAGTAAGCAAATTATTAAAGTTTTATTCCAAAGCAAGATGTACGAGCATTTTATAAGAAATCATAAAATTATAGAGACTACTCACTTGGAAGTAATTATTAATTTCTATGATTTCATGTTTAGCCATTGATCTGGATAATTTTACCAACTGGTTTTTATAATCATTGTGAGTAGTCATGTGAAGTATACAGGCTTAAATTCTGTTCATTTAAGTAGAGGAATTTATTTTTTAAACTTTAATTTCACAAAACCATTAGAGTTGGCCCCAGTGTCCATGAGTCTACAGCCATTGGTTTAACCAACCTCAAATAGAACATGGAGGAAGTGTGTGTGTTGCATTGGACAGACATCTGGTTCTATCCTTATCCCTTCAACAACACAGTCTGACAAACACCTATAGGTTACTGCTCTAATTGGAGGCATGGACCCGGGAGAAGGAAGCCTAAAGAAGTGGACTAAAGTATTGTGCAATAACCAGCTTTATTCAGAGCTCCTGACAACTTATATTCTGAGGGTAAAGCAAGGCCACATGAGTCTAGGCTGTGTATGTCAAGAGGACAACCAGTGCTTGGAAACCTCCTCAAATAACACAAGATGATGGGCAATTGGAAGTGAACTCACTCCTCCTATTCCCTACACCTGGGAGGGGCAGGCGAGCACATTCCGCAGACCATGTTATGGAGAGAGAAACAGAGGTTTCAAGACTCATGTTTTCTCACAAGGTTTCAGAAATCTCCTCACACAGCTTCATGGACCATGTTCCATTACTTATATGACACTCACTTGTATTCAGCATCACAAATGATGCTCAGTCTAGAAATGACTGAACATCTACAGCAGGCAGATATGCAGATATGCATAAGGGATATGCAGACACTGATGTTTTATAGCAGACTTGGGTATCTTAGGACAGGCTTGGTGGGGCCTTCACAGAAAAAGGATAAGGCTGCTCTCCTAGTACTTGACTGTCACATATTGGCTTGTCCTTTATTAGCCACAGGTGATTAGCTCCAGGATCCCCTTAAAGATCTACCCCTACATCATTAGGTTATATAAAGCAAGAAATCCCCCCCACCCTTCCTTTAAAAATGAGTTACTTTGGTTTACCTGTTTGGACACGTGCTACCAAAGAGTTCCACTACAAAGCAGCAGGGTCACCTCCACGCAAAACTCCACAGAAATCAAAAGTGAGCAAATGACAGAATCCAGGAAAAAGAAATGGAATCTTTGGACTTAAGAGAGACTTTGGATATTTTAAAGAAATGAAATTTTTAGGAACCTTGAAATTTTAAAACTATGAATGTATTTTATGTTATGATATAGATATTAATACAAAATCTTAAAGATAAGGGCTTTTAAAATTTTTTGGTTTTGTTTTTCAAGACAGAGTTTCTGTGTGTAACAGCCCTGGCTATCTGGAACTTGATTTATAGAAGCAGGCTGTCCTCAAACTCAGAGAGATCCACCTGCCTCTGCCTCCAAGCGCTGAGATTAAGGGCGTTTTCTTGATTGATGTAGAAGGACCCAGCTCGCTCCCAGTAGTGCCTGTGTAGTATAAGGAAGCAGGCTATGGGGAGCAAGCCAGTGAGCTCCACTCCTAATGGTCTCTACTTCAGTTCCTGTGTCCAGGGTTCTGCCTGAAGTTTCTACTCTGTGTTCCCTTCAGGTGTGAGGGAATAGCTCTTTCCTAGCCGATCCTCAAAGAGATGGGATTCTAGCTGGCTGGCTCAGTGAAGAAAGGCACCTGCAGCTATGCTTGACAACCTCAGGTCAGATTCTAGGATCCATATGATGGAAGGAGAGAGCCAGCTCCTAAAATTGTCCTCTGACCTCCACAAGCAAGCTGTAGTACACAAGTACACACACACACACACACACACACACACACACACGCATGCATGCACACGCACGTGCACGCACACCAATAATAAATTGATATAATTTTTTAATTTAAAAATAATTAAGAAATGGACTATTCTACCTACAGCATCCGCAGTGGATGGACGCAAGAAATGGCCAACAGAAGACTGAACAATGAGGCCTGGAAGACTAATGACCTAGAGGAAAATAACAAGAAAGGGTTCTAAACTGATGCCCATTTCTAAGCTAATTTAAAAAGCTTCATGAGTTGCTAGCTGATTGAAATTAGATATGGCCCAGGCCCAGCCCACCCTTCTTTCTCCTAACAAGATTATTGTCAAATTAATCTAAACAGTCACCCTAGAAGTGCCAGGCAGATACAGCTATCCTTAGGAAAGAAAGACAGGTCTCTGCGTTTTGAGAGAGGTATCAGTCAACAAAGCTAAACCACAAGGAAGGAAAGCAGACTGTTGTAAGTGAGGAAATACACCTGGCTCAGTTTGAGTGACAGCCACAAAATTAACCCTACTTAAGATGTTTTTTAAAAACATAAATCCTCACCTTGTCAGGGTGAGGCTCAGCATAAAAGCCACAGCATATCCTGACACACAACACAGTCTAGTAATTAAATTGACTACCTGTCACCAGAAAGGACTTTTATTCCCTCAGAATGTATCCCATCTATGAAGCTGCCAGGCAGCCTCAAGCATGAGACAGGTGCTTTCAATGACTGGTTAAACACTGGATGTCAGCCATTTAATTGCATAACTGTAATTCTAAGAGGTGAAAAACAAACTCATCTGCACTGTTTTGAAAGCATGTAGCCACACACCTCCCAATACCCTTAAACTTTAAAATGTGCACAGTTCTCAGCAAATTCAAAATGCCAAACTATACTATGATCAAACAGGAATAGTATTAGTGATATTTGACAGCATATAAGTGTTCTGCAAGATAATGTTTTATGTATTTAGTAAGGTTTATGCATATAGCCCAAAGTAAGTCATCTCAAAGTCCTCCAGAGTGTCAGGGTTTGTGTCATTGAGACCTTGTTCTGACACTGTGGAGGATGGAGACAGCTCTTCACTTCTAAATATGTGTACTCCATTAGCCTCAAAGATGATGCTTGGACTCTATGTTGAGCTAGGACTCCCCCCCCATACACACACACACACACATACACACACACATACACACACACACACACACAGTTGATTTAGATGACACTTGCTAAGCATATACTCTACACCTAGCTACACCTGGTCCCTTCCTAACAATTCATTTGGACAAAATCGTCATCATTACTCTGCTGATGTCACTTTGACACATTCTGTACAAATAGTACTGAGCATTTAAAAAAAAAAAAAAAAGCACAAGACCTTATTCAAAATTTTCTCCATAGTTCCATCCATTACTACATGGCCAAATTTTCCACTTAAGGAAGCGCACTGCAGCATTCTGTATCACGTGCACTTTGCTAGGATGTTATCTAGTTTTCTCACATTCCCAGTTAGCAGCTGTGATGAATCTCAGACTTCCAAACTAGAAGCATGGTGGGGATACATTGGCATGGGCTTTGCTAAAAAAAAAATTTAAAAAAACCCCATAGTGTATTTAATTTTTGCTCTTCAGCTTGTGATGAGAGAAATGGTTTCTTCTCTCTGCTAAATTCTATCGGCTGCTTTTTCTACAGCATGGCAGTCAGCCCTGGCTGTACATCAGAATCCCTGTGAGGTTGTTTAAACATTCAGAAGCCCAAGGCTTTGCTGCCAGAAATTCTGAGTCTGTAGCTGGCATTTGTACATTTAAGAGCTCTGCAGGTAATTTTGATGGGCAGCCAGGGTGGAAAATGCTGTTCTACAATATGTCTACAGGCGTTTCTTCTGTGGGGATTGGGTGCAAAGACAAATTCACTCCCAAGTTTTGCAAGTAGCAATTCAATATTGACCTATATATTTCTGTTATAAAAGACATTATTATGGTTTGACTGTGAAATGTCCCCCACAGGCTCTTGTTCTGATTATTTGGTTCCTAGCTGGTGGCATTATTTTTAAAGGAAATAGAAATTTGGAGGCTTGGATGGAGGAAGTAGGTTACCGAGGACACACCTCCTCTCTCTAGGAGACATCTATACAAGGTCTCTTCTCCCTCCTTCCCTCCCTCCTCACTTCTCCCCCACCTCTGCTTCCTGGTTACCAACAGTTCTCTGCCACACATTCCCTCCACTATGATATTCTGCCCAACTGGATGGGCCAAGCAGCCATGGTTTCAACACTCTGAAATCATGAACAAAAATTATCCCTTCCCCTTGAAGTTGTTCCTGTCTGACATTTGGCCACAGGAGCAATAAAGTGAGAACAGACATAGAAGGGGCAGGACTATTGCCTTTTCCACTACAGAGGCTCCCCTCATGCTTCATAGCAGCCTGCTGATGGGACCAAGCTCTTCAGCCTGCTGAGCCATAGTGTGTAGCAGGATCATGTTATGCTGCTACTGTTTCCTGTCATTGTAAATATTTGTCCCACCAATGGGTTTAACAAAAGCTGATTGGCTAAAGGTAGACAGGAAGTGTGGGAGGGGCTACCAGGTTAAGAAAACTTGGGACTATCTTAGAGCAGAGACAGACAGACAGCAGGCAGAGCCACCAGAGAGACAACACAGAGGAAAGAAGCTGAAATGCTGCTCTGAGAAAAGGTATCGAGCTGCATGGCTGAACAAAATAAGAGAGATGGGTTAGTTTAAAACTAGAGAGCTAGCAAGTTATATGTCTGAGCCCTAGGTCAATCAGCATAAAATTAATGTGTGTGTGTGTGTGTGTGTGTGTGTGTGTGTGTGTGTGTGTGTGTGTGTGTGTGAGTATTTGGGGCTAAGTGGGGCTGAGAGTGGGTCAAACCTCTGGTCCAGGCCCAGAAAGCTCAAGTCAGAAACCATTACAATAGTGTTCCCTAAGATCGTATAAATGCACTTAAATCCCACTAACAAGAGGAAACTCAAGGAGTCTCATCACATCTTAGAGATGGGCTCCAAGTGGAAATCAGAGTGATGCTCAGCACCATTTCCCTCAAACTCCTGGATCTCACATTGGTATTTATTTAGATTCTCCTCTGCTCTCTAGTACATGGTCCCCCTTTTGCCCTGGCTCCCAAAAGCTTTGACAGCCACATTCCCTGAATCACAAAGGACTCTAGGAAACTTTAGTCACAGGTATGGGTAACAGAGGTGGGTCACCCAGCATAGAGGAGCTAAAAAGACTGTTCTTTAAGAGACCCTTAATCTTTCCCATTCTCTCTGAGAGCCCCACCTAGTGTTGCTTTGCCTGTCCATCTGCTTTCCGTCAGCAACAGCTGTTTTCTATGCAGAGGAAACGTAAGAGTCAGCTTTCCCTTATGAAATATCTGAGAGACTCAATTTAAAAAGAGGAAATGTTGATTTTTGGTGCACAGTTTTGGATGTCTGGGCCAATGGTCAATTAGTCTTACCAGCTTTAGGCCCTGTGGTGAGGCAATATGTCACAAGTAGAACATAACAGACAAAGAAAGTTGCTCACCCCTTGACCAGGACCAAAAAGGTGAGAGAAGGGGTTGAAGGTCCACTCTTCCCTTTAAGGAAGTGCACTGACCTCCCAGGTTCCACCAGCTCCCAACAGAACCATGGACTGAAAACACAGCTCTCACACACGGGCCTGTGACACTCCAGTTTCAAACTGTCACTGATTTGAATCTTCTTTGGCCCACTGACCTCACAGAGTTTATTTTGTTGTTTGATAGCAGGATTAATGTCAGATTAATTGTGAGCAAAGCTTTATATGGTAACAGTTTTTAAAATTAGTAGTCATAAGGCCAGTAGGATGGCTCAGCACATTAAGGTACTGTCATCCTTAAAGACCTGAGTTCAATCCCCAGACCCCACAGGGTGGGAGAGAAGCAACTTCTGCACACTGTTCTCTGACCTCTGCATGTAAGCAACAACATGCTACACACACACACAATTAATTAATTAAGCTTTAATTTAATCCAAAAAGAAAGTTAAACACAATCTTTGGTTCTGCAAGTTGGTGGAAGCTGGTGCAAGCCTAGCCATACGGGTTCAGTTCTCGCAGCCCACATAAAGAGGAAGGTGAGCACCAACTCCACAAAGTTGTCCTCTGACTTCCTCAAGTGAACCATAGCATGTGCACACAAGCATACATCATGAGTATATATACATAAAATAGTAAAATCTGTAAAGTGTTATATGTCTACAAACATCCATGCGCATACGCAAGACCACATGCTCATACACACTCCATTCTGAAGTCTTCAGGTTGACATCGACCCTGCTGGGTCTCAGACCTTCTTGGATTTGATTGCTCCCCTCCTCTTCCTTTGTTGCGCGCCCACCTCGCCAGCAAGGAAAACATGACACCCAGGCTCTTCTTTCAGCAGTTTTATTCAGGAACCTTGATTAATTTTCTGACTTCTGACTTACTTACTTATGACGGGGACTGACTGACTTGCTACATCTTATCTCTCATTCTGCTACTGGGGAAAACCTGCCCGCAGCCTAAATAGCCTCTGGGCAGCCAACCCCAGTACGCCACGTGGGCACTGCCTATAGGTCCAGTTACGCAGAAGCAAGCCAGATTCTCAGCCTAGCCAATTATGGGAATGTTTTGTCATTGAGAGCGCTCACCATGTGGAAGGTGAAGGGCGGAGAAGCCAGCGCCATCTTTTCCTGAAGGGAGAATGCAAGGTGTGGCTACACGCAGATCTCCACATTCCTCCCCGTTTCCTCTGCTGACATGGAAATGCTGTCCCTATTCTTGTTCCACCCCATATCTAGGAAGTAGAGGGCATGGTTTTGAGTTTACGATCTCACAGCTGGGAGGAACTTGTCCTATATTCTAGATGAGACTTTGGTTGATGCAGAAACAGGTTAAGATTCTGGAGACAGCTGGGGTAGAATGGTTATGCAAAGAACATGAGCTCAGAGAGAGACATTAGAACAACATTGTTTGAATGTCCCCACAAAAACTCTTGCTGAAATTTAATCCCCATTGTGAGAGATTAGAGGTTAAAACCAGAGAGACTTGAAGAAATAACAGGGCCTTAGGAGCTGGTGACTCAGTGGGTAAAGAGGTGCATGGTATAGAAGCATGAAGGCCTGAGTCTGAATCTCAGTAGCCAGATCAAAGCTAGACATGGTGCTTTGTGTCTGTGCTCGAAGCCTTAGGGGCGGAGACAGGCAGATTCTTGGAGTTTATTAGGCAGCCAGCTAGTCTAGGCCACTGGTGAATCGTAGATTCAGTGATGGAAACCCTGTAGTAGTCAGAATTTCTCTGTCCCACCAGGCCAGTTTCACAGCCATTTAGTCCCAAATAATCATACAAAGGCTTGTACTAATTTAATTATCAACTGTTTGGCCTATGACTCATACTTATTACTTGCTGACTCTTACTCTTTAACTCATGATTCTTATCCACGTCTAACCAAGTGGCATGGTACCTTTGCTCAGGCCAACATTCTCTTGTTTCCTCTGAGTTTGGCTGGTGTCTCCTCTGCTCTTCCTCTTCCCAGAATTCTCTTTGTCTTGTTGCCCTGCCTATATTTCTTGTCTGCCTAGCTTCTAGCTAATTAGTGTTTTATTAAACCAATATTTACAGTGACAAATTTTTATAGTTTACAAGAACATAGTTCCACAGTACCCCATCTCAAAAAATAAGGTGAAAAATGCTAGAGTCAGACAGAAAACATCAACTTCTGGTCCCTGCATGTGCATGTATAGGTAATCACTCACACATGTATACACACCATGCAGGAGTCTGAACCTCAGGCTAGGCCAGGAGGTGGGTAGGAGAGATGCATTTAAACTGTGGAGCTAGGTCTACCAAAAACTACTACAACACACACACACATATATATATGTACCTGCACATATGTATACACACCCGCATTTACAAAAATAAGGAAAAAAAAAACAGTAAGGAGTCAGGTGTGGTGGCACATGCCTATAATCCTAGCACTCAGGAGGATTCCATGTTGGAAACCAGGCTGGGCAACATAGTGAGACATTGTTTCTAAAACCAAAACAAGTAAATAAATAAAAGCAATCAGCTCATAGGGCTTCTGCTCTCAGAAATAAATAATTCATACCTGGACAGTGGGTTTGTGGGTCATCTTGTAAGTGATATATAACACACACACTTTCTAACCCAATGATGCCCTGTATCATGCCAAGCTTTGCCATGTCCCCACAGTGTGGACTTTACCACATGTAGCTTCTCAAGCCTCCAAAACTAAAAACTGAATAAATCTTCATTCTTTATAAATTACTTGGTCCATGACACCAGTTACAGCAACCAAAACCAAAGTTAGTTTCTTTCATCATTGTTATTTTTGTGAGTTTAATTAAAAAAAAAAAAAAAAGACCTGGGAGTAGAGTATCTATTTTCTATTTTCTGAATAAATATAAGTAAATAATGAGCAACATCTTAGAAAGAATTGTTTGATTCATCTTTTAATTTTTCTTTCAGATTTGTAAAGCAAATATAAAAATATTGACAATGATTTTTATAAGTAACATTATCATCGGCAAATATTTACCTGGGCCAGCTTACTGAGCTCCCTAAAACTATAAGCAAACAAATAACAACAGCAAATGGAATGGCCCAAGCTCCTGACTTCAGAGGGCTGTGCTGGCATCGAGTTCACTGTTTCTGTGCAGTAATTGATATAGGGGATGGGGAGACAGCTCAAGTGGTGAAGTGCTTGCATCTCAAGCATAAGGGTCTAAGTTCAATCCCCACCACCTCTGTCAAAAGCTGGGGGTGGCAGTGCACACACTCAACCAGAGCCTAGAGGCAGAGACCAAAGGGTACTGGGGCTGCCTGCTCTGGCAGCCAGGCTAGCAGAACCAGTGAGTTCCAGGTTCCATGAGAGACAGTGTTTCAAAATCTAAGGTGAAGAGCAATTGAGAAAGACATTTGACCTCTGATCTCCACACACATAAACTTATACATGCACAGGCATCTGTACATGCATACAAATACATATGTGTGGTGATATACTGTATATTTAATAAAATTAGTCAAATGTACACATGCATAAACAATAATAGTATTAAAGTCACAAAGTAAGTAGTATCTCAGGAGGCTGAGGTGGGAGAATTGTTGAGTTTGAAGTTAGCCTAAGGAACCATAGGGAGAGACCTTGGAGGGAGGGAGGGAGGGAGGGAGGTGCAGTGGAAAATTAAGAATGCAGTCTTGGGAAATCAAATCCTGGTGCTCTTGAAATTCCAGCATGATCTGACTCCTATGGACACTTTATCTTATTTACGCACATGGATGTTTTATCTGTATGTATGTCTGTGCACATGTGTGCCTAATGCCTTTGGAAGCCAGAGAAGGTGTTGGATACCCTGGGACTGGAGTTCCAGACAGTAGTAAGCTGCTAATACAGGTGCTGGGAACTGAACTCCGTCCCCTGGAAGAGCAGCTGGTACTCTTAGCTGCTCGTCTGTCTCTCGAGCATCTTGTGGATACTTTTCAAAAGGTGCTGCCCATTCTTCACCCAGAGCTGCTCCCAGCACATCAGAATGCACTGCTCAGTCCTTACCAACAGTCATTTCCCTCTCCCAGGACGTCCTCAGTATCAGCACCAGCACTGGGCAAGTGCAGATGGCACATCACATAGCCCACACCAGACTTGGAGACATCCTGATCTGGGTGCTTTCCCTGGAGAACCCACAAGTCTTCAGATGAGTTGGTGTGAAAACAGACTTGGAAAATGCTTTTATAAAAATAATGGGACCTCCACAGGTGTTGATCTAACAGAAGCCTTTCCCCCTTCTTTCCCCCTCAGCCTGACAGTGGCTGATACATAATTTATCCTTTCCATGGAACTGCAGCCAGAGACTTAGTACACCCTGTAATTGAAACAGGAAAGTCATGGAGACAAATAGAGAAAAATAACATGCCAACTGGCTTTGCAGATTGCCTAAATACAATCTGACATTTTATTATTGTTTTAATCATTAGTTTATCTTATGTTTACTTTATAAGTGTGTCCATGTACCATGGCTCATATACAGAGGTCAACACCCAGGAAGGAGTCGGTTCCCTTCCTTCTGCCATGGGGGTCCTGAGGATCAGACCCAGGCTGTCAGGCTTGAAACCATTTCCCTACTCCATAGTCTGTGTTCATAGTGGATGGAGAGCTAACAATCCTGAAAAACTCGGAAGCTCCTCAAAAAGGATACTTATTGGGTTTTTTTTTTCCGGTTGTTTTGGTTTTTCTTTAGTAGTCTGGTTGCTTTGGTTTGAGTTTTTGCTTTTTATTTTGTTTTGTTTTGTTCTTTGAAACAGGGTTTCTCTGTGTAGCCCTGGCTGTCCTAGAACTCAGTCTGTAGACCAGACTGGCCTCAAACTCAGAGAAATCCACCTGCCTCTGCCTTCTGAGTGCTGGAATTAAAGACATGTACCACCATTATTATACTTTTGACTGCCCCATTTCTAAAGGGCCTTCCTGCATTAACGACAACCTTCTTGCTGTGACTCTGAGTATCTGTCAAAGGCTCATTGGGAACTTGGTTCCCAGCCCCTGGAAATATTCAGATTTGAAATCCTAAAGAGATAGAGCCTAGTGGAGGGAGGTTGGGTCTTTAGAGATCAGTTCTTAACGGGAATATTACCATCCCAGCCATCTCTCTTTTTCTCCATTTCACATGCAACCATGAGGTGATGAGTTTCATCTGCAATGCATTCCTGTCATGATATGTGGAATCATCACAGGCTCCAGAGCAGCAATATAGCCAGACAGATTGAAACCTCCAGATCTGTGAGACACAGTAAACGTTTTTCTTCATAAGTGGATTTTCACAAGTAGTTTGTTACAGTAAGCTGACAAATGAAACACCTAATGGCTCTGAAAGCTTACTCACTGTACCATAAACTGCTTTTTATGGTTCCCTGGTAGCCAGGACACTATGCAGCCTTGATCCTAAGCAACAGTCTGCATCTTTTGGCTACAGTGGCATTCTTTCAGGAATAAGTCTCTTACCTTAAAACTGGACTTTAAACAAAAAGCAAAGCATTCCCAAGATGCAAACCACAACCACTGAACAGCTTGTGATCTGAAACACCTTGGATGGGCACTTTTTGGATCCCATTCCCTCCAGAGAAACACCTGACCCAGTCTTGATGTTGGGGTGAGGAAACTGGATCTGCCTGGAGTAGATGCAGAACTAAGCCACCTTGGGACCTTAGGACCTCCTGCCCTTGCTGAGGAGGAGATAATGAAATGGGGAGGAGAGAGTGACTGGGAGGGGCGGGAGGGGGAAGGAAGTTTGAACAACAGGATAAAAAATATGACTTTATTCATAATAAAAAATAACTGCCACCTGAAAAAAAACTGACAAGTCAGATTCTCCAAAAGCAGACCTTAAGATGAAGCTTTGTTTTTTTTTTCTTCTTTATTTTGTATTTATCAAAAAAAAAAAACACAGTAAAAAGAATTTAAAATGTGGAAGAGTTAACAATAACTATACAGAGGATAAGAATGATAAGCATGGCTTATCAAGGGTGGAAATACAAATAAGATTGCTACATATACATTTTTTTGTGTTCATCTTTCCCTCTGAATTTTTTTTTCCATCCCTATATATCCTTATTCAAGGTCTCTTCTCCCTCCCAACACATCTGGTCATTTTTCTTCTCTGAAACTCCCCATCCCCTCCCTGGGCAGGGAGCAGACAGTCCTATGGTCCCACTGACCCAATAATGCTCAGATCAGTCTCCACTTCTGGTCAAATCCAGTTCTTTCCCCCCCCCTCAAGAGTGAGTCAGGTGTTCCTATAGTTGGACTGGGGTTTGAAGGGTCAGTCCAGGGTGTTTCTGATCCCAAGCTGTTCCGTGGTTGTGGTTTGCCGCTTGGGCATGTTTGGCTTTTTTTCTTGTTTGTTTAGAGACCACTAGTGAGTGAGTATATCCCCTGCTTATCTCTCTGAGTTTGTGAGACTTCGCTCAGGAGGATATTCTCCAAATCCATCCATTTGCCTGTGAATTTTAGAATATCATTTTTCCTTACTGCTGAGTAGTATTCCATTGTGTAGATGTACCACAGTTTGTTAATCCATTCTTCAGTTGAGGGAC
>PVIH01003324.1:0-93633 GCA_004025045.1 Sigmodon hispidus | reverse complement strand
AAGATGAAGCCTTTGAAGGCAAGTTTTCTACTGAAAATGTGGGCCTCAAAAGCTGATGGGGAAGTAAGGGAACAACCAGACATCTCTATGAATAAGTTATCCCATGAGCCCTTCGAGGTCCCTCACAGACAGGTCAGAACAAGATGCAGAGAAATTCAGACTATTAATTATGTTATAGCATAACTGTATCAGGAAATTAGGAACTATACATGTGAATGATCGCATCAGAGGACTGGAGACAAGTGGGGTGTGGTTAACTGGAAAGGATTCCGGAAGTAGACCTCCGAGGGAGAGGACCAGGACAGGAAGCCGGCATTCTCTCGCGAGAGTTCCCGATCAGTTGTGCGGGTTTTAGGACGGATGACGTGGCTTCCGGATGTGCGCAGTTCGGGCCAGCGGCGCAGGAGTTCGGACGTGCGGTGTGGGGATGAGGAGTTTTCCTTAGAAATGCTCCGGCGCACTACAACCTTATCCCTTCATTTTTCTCTTAAAACCTTCTCTGTTTTGTAAGTGATTTTCACAAAATAAACCCCGTTTAAAACATATCTCACGGCGAGTTTTTACCGTGATACATAACCATTCATGTTCTCCAAAATGTGTTGGCTGAAGCCCTAAGTCCAGTGTGACTATATCTGAGTAAGGAAATAGTAAAAATTAGATGAAGTTATAAGGGTGGAACCCTAATTCAACAAGATTAGTGTCTTTGAGGAAGAGACACCAGAGAACTTGCTCATGAGAAAAGGCCAAGAGAGTTTACAACATGAGGTAGTCATTGGGGAGGTAGGAACATATCCCTCTGACCTGAAACCAAATCAGCCAGAACCTTGATCTTGTATTTCCACCTTTCAAGGCTGTAAGAAATAAATTCCTAGTCCATCTAGCCCACAACCCGCTTAATTTGCCCTATTTGTAGACTCCCATGGATGAGTGGATAGGGGATGAGGGTAGAAGGGAGTTTGGGGGAGGGAACAGGAGTAGAGGAGGGAGGGGAAATTATGGTTTGTATGTAAAATAAATGAAAAATTAATAGAAAAAAGGTAAGAAGGAAATGAAAGAAGGAAGGAAGAAAGAAAGGTTAATTTCTGTTGTTTGGGCTACCAGTTAGGGCATCTGATAGAGCAGCCTAGGTTGATAACTATAGTGACCAATCTTTTGTCCTAAAGGCATTATTCATTCATGACACTCAGCCTGCCACACTTGTGTTGAGTATTTTGAGCAGCTCAGGAAGACAACCTTGGTGTAATGGTTTAAAAGAAAATAGCCCCCAAAAGGAGTGACACTATTAGAAGGTATGACCATGTTGGAGGAAGTGTGTCACTGTGGAGGTAGTCTTTAATGTTTCGTGTATGTGCAAGCCATGGCCAGTGAGTCAGACCACTTCCTGTTGCCTGAATAAGAGGTAGAACTATCAGCTACATCTCCAGCACCATGTCAGCGTGCGTGCCAACATAGTCTACCATGATGATGAACTGAACCTCTGAACTGCAAGCTACTCAATTAAATGTTTTCCTTTATAAGAGTTGCCCTATCATGGTGTCTCTTCATAGCAATAGAACTCCTAAGATAATTAGGGATTTTCAGAAACTGCAGTGCAGAGGAAGACATCATGGGTGTCTAGGGCTATAGGTGCAGCCAGCACACAATAGAAATATTTAGAACCAGAGGCAGAAGGGAGAGGTTCACCAACCCAACCTTGCCTTGGTTTCCTCTTTTCTCCTGGCCCCCTAACCCTGCATGGAATCCTGCCCTCCAAAGAGCATGGCTCACATCAGTTACTCTTCTGCTTCAGCCAGAGCCAGTGGCTGCATGTGTAGCTAAGAACACTCACCACACACTCTAAGTTGTAACAGGTTTTATCTGTGCCATTTATATCTTCAAATCCCAAGCTGCAACCACAAAGCTGTCTATTAGAATTGAAACAATTCAAGCCAATAGATGACCCTAAAAGGATATCTTCTTTTATTGTTTGAAAATTTCATACATACACATAATGTATTTTGATCAAATCTATCTCCCACCATTTTTCTCTCCTAACTTCATGTAATTAATACCCATTGAGTCCACCTATCAGTGTCTACATGTGCATGGGTATAAGCCCATCTACTGGAGCATGGGCAGCCTCTCATAAGCCACATTCCTGAAGAGAACTGACTCTTCCTCCTCCATTGCCAGTAGTTCCTGAGGCAGAGATGGGACTTCGTGAGTCCCTCCCTGATCGGTGCTGGGGTTTTGAGTGGCTTGATTTTATACACGCTGTAATTGCTGCTGTGAGTCTCTGTGTGCACTGTTTTTCTATTGCTGTCTATTCTCTGGCTCTTACAATCTTTCCACCCCCTATATTACAATGACTCATGAACTTTGCAGGGAAGAAATATAATATAGATATCCCTTTTAGGCCTATGCATGCCATAGTCTCTTATTCTCTGTAGGCTGACCAGTTTGGGGGGTCTGAATATGGAGAGAAATAATTAATACTAAGAACTCTGAAAATGCTATTATGGAAACCTGTTTTGGAAAATTTGCTTACACTGTGTGGAGATGTGTCACTGTGATTGGTTTAATAAAGAGATAAATGGCAAATAGCTACACAGGAGAGATAAGAGGAAGAGGAGAATTATGCCAGGAAGATACCAGTGAGACTCTGATGAAGTTGAATATATGGTACAGAGCAAAGGTAACTAAGCCATGTGGCATAATATACATTAATAGAAATAGATTAATTTGAGTTATAAGAGCTAATGAAACAAGCCTAAGCTACTGGTCAATCTTTCATAATTAGTAAGACGTTTCCATGTCATTATATGTGTGCTGGCAACCGACAAGAAAACTTGCTACAGAAACCTACTACTATACAAGTTTCCTAAAAATATATACATATACATATATAAATGGGATTTGTAGGAAGAGTTCCTGTCTCAGATTAGCCCTAAGATCTGGAACAGCTGTCCCAAAAATATCACCCACAGCTGCTTGGTCTTAAATAATCACACAAAGTCTTACATTAATTTCATGTTGTTTGACCTATGGCTCAGACATATTACTAGCTAGCTCTTAACTCTTCAACTAATCCATGATTAGCCAAGTGGTTTACTACCTTTTCTCAGAGCAACATTTTCATCTTCTTTCCTCTGAGTTTGTCTGGCATCTCTGTTCTGCTTTTCCTCTTCCCAGAGTTTTCTTAGTCTGGTAGCCCCACTCATATTTCCTGTCTACCTTCGGGCCAATCAGAGTTTTATTTAGCCAGTAGAAAGGACAAATATATACAATGTACAAGAATATAATCCCACAGCAGGGAATTAAATGGAATTGCCCTGTAATGAGATAATGCCTCCAGGCCCAAGGTTGTCCTCTGGCCTCCACATGCGCATACATTTGTGCACACAAACATATAAACATTTGCATAGACACACATACCAAGAATAAATAAATAAATAAATAAATAAATAAATAAATAAATAAATAGGTATGGTTGGTGGTCACAGCTATAATCCTAGCACTTTGGAAGCTGAGACAGAAGAATTTTTTTTTTAATTTTTTAATTCAAGTCTAGCCTGAGTGACATAGTAAAAAACCGACTCAAAAAAAGAAAAATAAGAAAGGAATGTGTGAGTCTTCAAAAATTCTAAAAGAGTAAATGTCATTATTTCACCAGCAGTTACATTTGGGGAATATAATATAAATAATTCTTACTTTTATCTTTTGTTGATAAGTTTTATAATTGTTCAAATAATAAGCATTAGTTATTTACTTGTTTTGTTTTGTTTTTACAAAATCATACCTGCTCTATTTCTTTTTTTTTTTCTTTTTTCTTTATTTTGTATTTATTAAAAAAAAAAACACAGTAAAAAGAATTTAAAATGTGGAAGAGTTAACAATAACTATATAGAGGATAAGAGTGATAAGCATGGCTTATCAAGGGTACATGGATACTATAGGATAGAAAATTGTGGTCATCCCTAAAAAAGGAAATGCCTATGAAGACACAAGAAGCTTACAGAACACCAAATAGACTAGACCCCATGGAAAGTCTGTTTGCCAATTAATACAAAATAAAGAATTTTAAGAGCTGCAAAGAAAAAAATTCATCAAGATAAAATCTCAATCCTGAACATTTATGCCCCCAATACAAGAGCACCACATATGTAAAAGAAACATTACTAAAGCTTAAACCTCACATCAAAACCCACACATGAATAGTATGAGATTTCAATACCCCACACTCACCAATGGACAGGTAGACCAGACAGAAACCACATACTCGGTCATAAAACAAATATGAATAGATGCAAAAAATGGGAATAACCCCATGTATCCTATGAGGCCACCATAGACTAAAGTTAGAGTTTAACAACAATATAAACCACAGAAAATCTATAAACTCATGGAAACTGAACATCTCTCAGTTGAACCACCTCTGGGCCATGGAAGAAGTACGAAAGAAATTAATATTTCCTAAAATTCAATGAAAATGAAACCACAACATACTCAAAGGCACAATGAAAGCAGCACTAAGAAGAAAGTGTCTACATAAAAAATTTGGAGAACTCTTATGCAAGAGACTTAACAGCACAGCTGAAAGCTCTAGAACAAATAGAATCAAACTCACCCAGAAGAAGTGAACAGCAGGAAATAATCAAGTCCAGGGCTGAAATCAATAAAATCAAAACAAAGAGAATGATACAAAGAGCTAATGAAACAAAGAGTTGGTTCTTTGAGAAAGTCAACAAGATAGACAAACCCTTATCCAAATTAACTAAAAGGCAGAGAAAGAATATCCAAATAAACAAAATCAGAAATTAAAAGAGGTACATAACAATAGACACTGAAAAAAAGCTAGAGATTCATTAGGTCATACTTCAAAAACATGTACTCCACAAAATTGGAAAGCCTAAAAGAAACAAACAGCTTTCTGGACAGGTACCACTTACCAAAATTAAATCAAGACCAGATAAGTGACCTAAATAGATCTATAACCCCTAAGGAAACAGACTTATTAAAAGTCTCCCAAACAAAAAAGAGCCCAGGGCCAAATGGCTTCAGTACAAAATTCTACCAGAATTTCACAGAACTAATACCAATACTCCTCAAACTCTTCCATATAATAGAAACAGACAGAACATTGCCAAATTCTTTTTATGAGGCTAAAGTCACCCTGATACTCAAATGATACAAAGATGCAACAAAGAAAGAGAATTACAAACCACTCTCCCTTATAAATATTGATGCAAAAATACTAGCAAACAGAATTCAAGAACATATCAAAATAATCATTCACTATGATCAAGTAGGTTTCATCCCAGAGATGCAGGGATGGTTCAACATATGAAAAACTGTGAATGTCATATATCATATAAACACACTGAAAGAAAAAAAAACTTAGATGCTAAAAAAGCCTTTGACAAAATCCAGCACTCCTTCATAATAAAAGTCCTGGAGATATCAGGAATACAGGGAAAATACCTAAACATAATAAAAGCAATATAGAGCAAGTCAAAAGCCAACATTAAACTAAATGGAGAGAAACTTAAAGCAATCCCACTAAAATCAGGAATAAGACAAGGCTGTCCACTCTCCCCATATCTATTCAATATGGTTCTTGAAGTTCTAGCTAGAGCAATAAGACAACTAAAGGAGATCAAGAGGATACAAATTTGACAGGAAGAAGTCAAAGTATAACTATTTGCAGATGAGATGATAGTATGCAGTAACACAAACAGCTTAGTACTGGCATAAAAACAGACATGTGAGTCAATGGAACTGAATCAAAGACCCCAACAATAATCTACACACCTATGAACACCTGATTTTTGACAAAGAGGTCAAAAATATACAATAGAAAAAAAAGATAGCATCTTCAGCAAATGGTTCTGGCATTAACTGGATGGTTGTATGGAGAAGAATGCAAATAGATTCATATCTATCACTTAGCACAAAACTCAAGTCCAAGTGGATCAAAGACTTCAACATAAACCCAGTTACACTGAACCTGATAGAAAAGAAAGTGGGAAATAGCCTTGAACATATTAGCACAAGAGACCACTTCCTAAATATAACACCAGTAGCACAGACACTATGAACAACAATTAATAAGTGGGACCTTCTGAAACTAAGAAGCTTCTGTAAGGCAAAGGATACAGTCAATAAGACAAAACGACAGCCTACAGGATGAAAAAGATCTTCATCAACACTATATCTGACAGAGGTTTGATCTCTAAAATGTTAGAGAACTCAAGAAACTAGAGGCCAGAAAAACAAATAATCAAAGTTAAAAATGGAGTTCAGAGTTAAATAGGAAATTCTCAACAGAGGAATTTCAAATGGCTAAAAGACACTTAAAGAACTGTTCAATAACCTCAGGAGGTATCACCATTCCTGACTTCAAGTTATACTATAGAACTACAGTAATAAAAACAGCCTAGTACTGGCATAAAAACAGACTTGTGGATGAATGAAATAGAATTGAGGATACAGACATTAACCCAAAAACCTATGAACACCTGATCTTTGACAAAGAGGCCCAAAATATTCAATGGAAAAAAGATAGTATATTTAACAAATGGTGTTGGCATAGCTGGATGGAAGTGTGTAGAAAAATGCAAATAGATCTGAGCCTGTCACCCTGCACAAAACTCAAATCCAAGTGGATCAAAGACCTCAACATAAACCCAGCCACTTTAAACTTGATAGAAAAGAAAGTGGGAAATACACTTCCACGAATTGGCACAGGTGACCACTTCCTAAATAAAACACCAGTGGCACAGACACTAAGACCAACAATCAGTAAGTGGGATCTCCTGAAGCTAAGAAGCTTCTGTAAAGCCAAGGACACTGTCACTAGGACAAAACAACAGCTTACAGAATGGGAAAAGATTTTCACCAACCCTACAAGTGATAGAGGACTGATCTCTAAGATATATAAAGAGCTCAAGAATCTAGAGTCCAAAACCTTGAATAACCCAATCAAAAAATGGGGTTCAGAACTAAAAAGGGAATTCTCAGCAGAAGAATTACGAATGGCTGAAAGGCACCTGAAAAAGTGCTCATCATCGTTAGCCATCAGAGAAATGCAAATCAAAACAACTTGGAGATACCACCTGACACCTGTTAGATTGGCTAAGATAAAAGACACAGAGGACAGCCTATGCTGAAGAGGAAGCGGAGCAAGGGAAACGCCCCTCCATTGTTGGTGGGAGTGTAAGCTTGTTCAGCCACTTTGGAATGAAGTATGGTGGTTTCTCAGAAAATTGAGAATCACTCTCTCCAAGGACCCAGCAATACCACTTCTGTGGGTATACCCTAAAGATACACAGTCACACTCCAAAGGCATTAGGTCAACTATGTTCATAGCAGCGTTATTTGTAATAGCAAGAACCTGGAAACAACCTAGATGTCCCTCAACTGAAGAATGGATTAACTGTGGTACATTTACACAATGGAGTACTACTCAGCAGTAAGAAAAAATGATATCCTAAAATTTGCAGGAAAATGGATGGATTTGAAGAATATTCTCCTGAGCAAGGTATCGCAAACTCAGAAAGATAATCAGGGGATGTACTCACTCATTAGTGGACTCTAAACAAGCAAACAACCAAGAAAAAAATCAAAGCATGCCCAAGCTGCAAATCACAACCACTGAACAGCTTGGGATCAGAAACACACTGGACTGACTCCTTGAATCCCACTCCCCCTAGAGGAACACCCAAATCTCTTGAGGGAGGGGGGAGAAAAATGGATCTGCCAGGAGTGGAGACTGAACTAAGCATTATTGGGTCAGTAGGACCATGGGACTGCCTGCTGCCTGCCCAGGGATGGGATGGGGATGTGTGGAGAAGAAAGAATGACCTGATGTGGTGGGAGGGGGAAAGGACCTTGAATAAGGATATACATGGTTAGAAAGTATGACTTCTTTGTTCATAATAATAAGAAGAAGAAGAAAAAAAGAACTGTTCAACATCCTTAGCCATCAGAGAAATGCAAATCTAATAAAAAGTGAGATATCCTCTTACACCTGTCAGAATGGCTAAGATCAAAAACATAGATGACAGCGCATGCTGGAGGAGATGCAGAACTAGAGGAACACTCCTCCATTGCTGGTGGAAATGTAAACTTGTACAGCCATTTTGGAAATCAGTATGGTGGTTCCTCAGAAAACTGGGAATCAATCTCCCCAATGATTCAGCAATACCACTACTATTGGGCATATACCCAAAGAATGCACATTCTTACCCTAAGGGTGTTAGCTCAACTATAGTTAACATTTTATAGCAGCATTGTTTGTAATAGCTAGAACCTGGAAACAACCTAGATGTCCCTCAACTGGAGAATGGATTAAAAAAGTAGTACACAATGGAGTACTACTCAGCAGAAAAAAAAAATGGCATCCTAAAATTTGCAGGCAAATGGATGAATCTGGATATCATCCTGAGTGAGGTAATACAGACCCAGAATGATAAACATGGTATGTACTCACTCATAAGTGGACTTTAGACATAAAGCAAAGCATAATCAGACTACAATCCACAAACCCCGAACTGCTAGGTAACAGGAGAAACATAAGAGAGACATCCTTGAATCTCCCAGGGATGGGGAAATAGAGAAGATCTTTTAAGTCAATTGGGATTATAAGGGGCAGGGAGCAAAGGAAGGTGGGAAGAAATCATAAGAGAATGAGATGGTTGAGTGGGGACAAGAACAGAGAGAGGAGAGCAAAGAAATAGACATCTTGATAGGGGAAGCCATGGTAGGGTTAGAGAGAAATCTAGTGCTAGGGAAACACCCAAGAACCCACAAGGGGACCTGGCTAAGACTACAAGCAATAGTGAAGAGGGTACCTAAACAGACCTTTCCCTATAGTCAAATGAATGATCACCCTAATTGTCATTATAGAGCCTTTATCTAGCAATAAATGATAGAGGCAGAAGCAGAGATCCATAACTAAACACCGGGTTGAGCTCCCAGTCCAGCAATAGAGAGGGAGGAGAGACTATATGAGCAAAGGGGTCAGGATCATGAGGAGGAGACCCACAGAGATGGCTGACCTGAGCTATTGGGAGATCACCAACTCTAAAATGACAGCTGAGGAACCTTCATGGAAAGAAACTAAACTACATCTCTGGATGTAGATGACAGTCGAACGGTGTGAATAGTTTGTGGAGCCTCATGCAGTAGGACCAGAGTATATTCCAAGAAACATGAACTGGCTTTTTGGAACCCATTTCCCACAGAGGAACACCTTACTCAGCCTTGATACTAAGGGTTGGACTCAGTCCTACCTCAACTGGATATGCCAAACTGAATTGACTCACCTTAGGATTCCTTGCTTTCCCTGGGGAACAGATGGGGGGATGGTGAGGGAAAGGCTGAGGGAGGACTCGCAGAAGGAAAGGAGGTAGCAATGGTGGATATGGAAAAAAAGCTTTTTAAATAAAAAAAATGTGGTTGTTGCTAAAATTTTATGAACGTGTGGTTAAAGAAAGCATCCACTGGAGAAAATCTGCAGAGATCCTTGGGACACTTTAGCACATGCTTTCACAATGCATTCCTGGGTCTGTTGTGATTAATATCAGCAACACAGAAATAATGTGAACATCACGTATGAACAATTAGCCAGCAAGTGTGAATCAACAAGGGAGTCCATTCAGGACTAAGAGTACAACCTACAACAATCTCCCACATCAATTGCATCATGATTGCTCTGGCATAAAACCAATTCTAAGAGATCAAAAAGTCTTGCCCAATAAAACAGTTGTTTGTGTATATAAGAATATTAGTAAACCAGTGGCTATTACAGATGAGAAGAATGCCTTTGAATCCTAAAGAAGCAGAAATAAATAGGGATCTCTGAAGGGAACTAGAGCAAGAGGGTGTTCCAAATACTACTAAATTAAGTTCTGTCGTCCTGGCAACTCTAATGCTTCGATAAATAAGTAATTTGGCATCCTACAGAACTTGGAACCTATTGTGTTGGTGAAGTCATCAAATGGTCAAAAGATTTACCAACTACACTCATGTGTTTAGCCTGAGTAGAGACTAGTCAGGCCGCAGAAACTGCACAATGGACCCTCCCCTCTTTCTCAAAGAACTCAGAATTGGTGTGGATGTGGACTCCTTGTACACTCTTTTTTCCTCATTTTTCTTGACCTTCATAGACTGCATCATGAGCTCTCATGACCTTCAAGTGTCTAGTTGGGTCTGGACAGTAGGAAGCTCACAGGACAGGTGAAGGGTAAGTGCTGGTTTATGACCACGCCCCCACCTGCAGGGACTCGCTCCAAAAAGCCTGTGATGTAGGCATGTGCCTAAGTTTTAAAATCTCCAACCACTTGGAAGATTCTCTTCTTCCTTTCTTCTGTCTCCCTGCTCTGCTATCTTTTGTCTTCCCTCCCCCCATCCCCCTCCTTAATAAACCTCATATGGCAAAATACTAACACTAAGGGCAGGTACCCTTGCTGCTAAACCTGATTCACCCAACAGTGATGACAAGGGAATTCCTGTTGTGCCTTCAGGCTAGAAAGATGACTCAGGTAAAGTGTTTATCATTTAAGCATGAGGACCTGAGTTCAGATCCCCAGCATCTGCATAAAAGGTGGGCAGGGCAGTGCAGGGTAATCTCAACTTCTGTGCATGGTAGAGACAGGAGGACCTCTGGAGCTCACTGTCCAGCCAACTTAGTCTCACTGGAAAGTTCCAGGTTCCCTGAAAGACCCTGTCTCAAAAATTAAATGGAGAGCAAACTAAAAAAAACTGGTTTTTTTTTTTTTTGTTTTTTGGTTTTTTGGGGTTTTTTAGCTATCCTGAATGTTTTGCTTTTTTATATAACATTTCATATTGATCTTCAAAAAACAATATATATATATATGTATATATATAAAGAAAACACGAGGAGGGCAGTAGTGGTGCGAGCCTTTAATCCCAGCATTTGGGAGGCAGAGGCAGACAGACAGAGTGAGTTCTAGAATAGTCAAGGCTACACAGGGACACCCTGTCTAGGGGCTGGAGGTGAGGAAGAACCATAACATAGACATGTTCTGGCTTCCACATGCAAATGTACACACATGCATGTTGTGTTTACCTGTACCTGAACAAACACACACACACACACACACACACACACACACACACACACACACACACCACACACGAGAGAGAGAGAGAGAGAGAGAGAGAGAGCCCTAAAACTTCCCCTATGGAGCAGGTTAGGAATGTAAAGAAGGCACTCGATGACTCCATGTGACGAGTCTGTTTACAGCATCATCGGTGGAACGTGCTGACAGAGGACAACAGCAGAGAGATGTCTCCTGAGAGCTACCTTCAGAGCTTAACAAGTTTGGCTCAAGGTCAGCTTCTTCCAGGATCGTGGAGGCAACCTAGGCAACTTCATCAGTCAAGATACTGGCTGGGGCTCAGCTCTGCTGGCTAGTCTGTGCAGCTGGCTAGTCACTGACAAGAGAGCTCCTGAGGGAGCGCACAGTAAGTAGTCAGTAGTAAGTAGTCAGGGCATTGTCCCATGGTTGGGACACAGAGAGGCAGGAGCTGGGAGCAGCTCCATATGGTGACAGCGTTTCCCTAGCTTCTTCCTCAAAAGGCTGACTGCTTCTCACAGAAGAGAAACAGGCTTCTTAGTCCCTTACCACACATCTACCTCTAGGTTCTGGGAATGGTTCACAGGGTCATTGACCCAGAGAAGAGATGCCATGACAGGGCATTGCCTCTTTCATGGAATCCCTGCACCTCCTCCACCTTTGGAAACAATCACTATATTAACTGATGATCAAACTAAGTGTACCATTTCTTTGCTTCTGGGACTCATCTGCTTCAGGGAAAGCTGGCTTCATCCCCAGCCCCAGGAATTTGCCAAGGTTTGTTTAAGCCAATCAGCACATTCCATTGACTAGGGAGTGGGCAGAAGACCTCGGATTCCTTCTCAACAGTCCTGCTAGGGCAGATAATGTTGACACAGCTGACCCCAAGGAACCCATTCTGGGGTTTCTGAAGCAGGAAAATTGTTTCCTTGCTTATAATGAAGTGAGATTGCAGGGAGGAGAGGTGTACTCCCAGTTATCAGGGGCCAAGTTGCTCTCTGGCATTTCCACTATCCCCAGAATCTCTTGTTCTTACTACAGGAGAGAAGACAGCAAGCATCCAGTCCTTCCGGAAGTTACTATGTTCCTTCCACTCCCCTTGATGAGCCTGACCTTGGGTGTAGGCCCCATCTACATGCAGGATGACCTATCCCAGGACCAAGCAGGAAACAGAACAAGGCTGAAGCAAGAGGCTCAAGGTCAAGGCCATCCTCAACCCTGGCAAGTTCAAAGGCAGCCTGAGCCACGTAAGACTCTGTCTCCCAAAAGAAAGAAAGGAGGAAAGGTAAGGGGTGAGAAGGGATGGAGGGAGAAAGCAAGAAAGAGAAGAAGGGATGGAAGGAAGAAGGGAAAAAAGAAAAGGAAAAGAAAGCAGTTTGTTGATCAACTAGCCAATCTTTACCTCATTCTTCAACAAAGGGGAGCATCATCCGTCAACACATGTGACCAGAAGGAAATTCTAGTGACTTAATTATAAGGGTTTCCATTAGTCTACTTGTTTTTATACAACAAAGAGTCTGGGAGTAGCCATGCAGAGCTGGCCAAGAGACCTGGCCTCCTATTCATCCTCTGCTGCCTCCCAGCTGCAAAACAGCTCTAGGCAGACAGTCTGTTCCAATCCTGCACAGCAAGAAGACACACGTGCACATAAAAGCACAGCAAAGGGGATCTGAATGAGATCTTTGTGGCCTGCTGGGAAAAGGTAGATGACAATACAGACTTTTCTTCTGGAAAAAACCCTGACAGGGGTCTCTAGTCTAGGAACTAGAGTCTGCTGTCTGCTTAAAGGCTGGGTTAGAAGAAGTGGGGTCAGGAGACTGAGAAGGTCTCCTTTGGACCTGCAATTGGCCATTGCTAGGGGGAGCTAGGGAAATAAGGTGAATGGTGGGTAAAACAATGTCAGGATGCTGACAAATGGCTAACTACTACTAGGGCAGATAGGGCAAGGGAGGTAAGATTCTAGAAACACAAGTTACTTCAGTTCTGGGGACTCATTTACTTGAGTTTTAGGGGAATCTCACTGTTGAGCCAAAATGGAGCGGTTTTACAAAATGGCTTGACTATGGCTAACAGTGGCCTGTAGTAATACTCATCACCAATTCCAAAAGTCAAGTAGTCTAGATGACTGTTCTGGTACTGATAATACCATTGTGAAGGTTATTTACCAGAAACTAGGAGGTCACTTTAACAAATGAAAACCACAAAGCTTCAACTTGGTGGAAGCTGATACTGCAATTCTCTAAAAACAAGCTTTAGGAATAACCTTGGCATTGACTACCCGTGCACAGACCACCTATTACTTCATTTTTCCTGACTTCCTACCCCAGGCCACCCTGCTCTTTGTCCTGTAAATATTCCTAGGCCCCGTCCTCATGGGAGGAGATAGGAAACTGGCTCTCCTGTCTCCCTGAGCACTGGACTAACTCTTGAGTAAATTTATCCTTGTAAAATAATCAGTTCAGGGGCAGGCATTCTGTGCTGGGGTCAGTAACAAGTGGACAAAGAACTAAAAGAAGATGTCTGACAGAAAAAAAAAAAGTCCATTCTTTAAGCAGCTTTTCTGGGACCCCCGACATTATAGCATCTTTCAAGGCCACACACCTATAGGGAAATTTGAAGGGGATGTCAGACATCTGAATCTAACTTTCAGATCACCAACAAATGATACTCATAGGTAAGGATATTCAGGTTCTGCTAAATCTGGAAAGTATAACCTGGACAGAAATGTGGATTTGATTTATTATATGTTTATTTATGTGCATGTGTGCATGCATGGGTGCATGTCCGTGTCCTATGTCCGTGTGTGTGTGTGTGTATGTGTGTGTGTGTGTGTGTGTGTTTGCTTGTGAGTGTGGGTGCTTATAGAAGCCAGGAGAGATGCCATATTTCCTGGAGCTAGAGTTATAGATGGTAGTGAGCCACCTGATGCATGCCGGCGACCGAACTCTGGTCTTCTGTAACAACAGCAAGCACTCTTAACCACTGAGCCACCTCCCTCCCCAACACTACACACACACAATTTTTAATGAATCCATTGTCTCTCTGAAAAATGTCAACATTCTGTTGATAAGGAAGAAGAGAGAATGGCCATTGGGTAAACAAAGAGATGTATGTCTCAGTAGGCAAGTGTCTTGATATTTGTCAAAGCACAGAAGTGGAAATCTGCTGGGTATGGATGGCGTCTGAAAACTTTCTCATTTTCCTTCTGTTACAAGTGAGCAAGCTTCATTCTTGTCTGAATCACTGGTGCTCCAGAGGTCCAGCAGCCACTCGCACACCACAAAGTGATAACATGTGAACCAAGAGCTACTCATGAAGAGTGACGGGACAGAAAGGCTTTAAGAACTCAGGTCTAAGGATGCTGCACTCCCATACTCTGCTGGATCCCGTTATTTTGTTTTGTTTTTTATGAGACAGGGTCTCACTCTATCATCCAGGTTGGCCTCAAACTCACAAGCTTTCTGCCTCAACTTTCTGAGTGCTAGGATTCCAAGCATACTCTATCACACATGCCTCCAGCATGGACTTCTTAAGGCACGTGATAAGCTACCATCTTGCTAAGCTATTACTCTGTGGTTTCTTTTTCTCTCTTTATCTTCGTCCTTTTTCCTCTTTGCCCAGACCGTTTTCTCCTTTGATTTATAAGAGCATAGACCACCTGATCAGGCTTTTTCTGTATTCCAAGCCTATGGATGTGGAGCAACAGGTGCTATGCCTCTTTGTCACCATGACAACCTGAAAATTAGACCAAAATGAAAAACTTAGAAAAAAACAAACAAATTGCCAATGGAAATTTCCCCAGAAAAAGGCAGAGTCAAATGCTCAGCTATCATAATGGTCTCCATGCTTCCAGATATAGGCCAATAGTATCTTAAGGTTGGTTGAGGCAGACTTTCTGTAGCTCATATGAAAAACTACCTAATAAAACCAGTTTCATTTATACATACTGCATACGTGTCTAATGGCTTTGACAACATTTCTCTCATTATGCAAAGACAGGGAGGTAAAATTAGCATAAGGTCTCCTGACATGGCAGGTGTTTTTTGGTGTTTTTTTTTTTTTTTTTTATGGGAACATACATTCTTAAAAACAAAATTTCAAAGTGAAATCACATAAGTAAATGTATCTGTCAAGCTGCTTCTCTCTGTTGGTCTATGTGTCTTGTAAAACCCATAAATAGATTAAAATTCATGGTATTAATTATTCCCACGAGTTCTGTCATCATGTGCTAAAAATGCTGCATTCTTAAGTTTGAATAATTGGACTCCAGAGACACACAGAGAGGAAGAACATGCGTTAAGATGTCACATTTGATTCTCGACATGCAGCTGTATTATTTTCCAACATCATAATGTTTATAAACGTACAAGCTATGTGTTAGTTACTATAAATCTTGAAAATCCTTAGCTTGTCGTTCATAGCTATTATAGCCATCAGGAGTTAATTTTTAGCTGGGTTGCACTCACCATTTCATACATGTGGCAGTCACACGTATATATGGAGAGAGAGAGAGAGAGAGAGAGAGAGAGAGAGAGAGAGAGAGAGAGGGAGGGAGGGAGGGAGGGAAGGAGAGAGAGAGAGCTGGTCAATATCTACAGGTTCTTGACAGGAGCCATGTCAGGAATAAATGCCACAGGGGAGAAGAGGCAATAGACTGTCTCAAGTTGCCATCTACACGAAGTGATCTGGTCCCTCAGATCAGTTCCACATAAGGTAAAGGTAGTCTTGGAATGGAGAAGGACAGAAGTGCTGTTTTCTGAGCTGCTGTTTCTCTAGCAAACAACAAATGCTGGGGAGAATGTCAGGTTGTCCTTATACACTGCTGGAGGGATGTAAACTTGGGCAGTTGCCATGGAAATCAGTATAAGGTTCCTCAAAAACTCTAAAGACATCTACCACATGACTTAGCCCTGCCACCCCAGGTATATATGCAAAGCAATCTAAGTCAGCATGCCACAGAGCCACTTGTGTGTCTAAGTACTATCAGAAATAATCACCATTCTTCCTAATATAGGGTTCACCGTGCTAACAAACATACTTCAGAGTTTAAAACTACCGTTTTCTCTTATTCTCTATTTATATACTATAATCTATGTAAATACTGTGTGTTGCACACATATTATCATGTATTATATAATTTGCACTGTATCATACATACACAACATATGTGGAGTAATATCTCTGTATACCTTAGAAATAAAACTACATATAATACATATAATACTAAGCACATTATATGTGTCTCAGACATGAACACATTATTTTATATTGTACATAACATACCTATGCATCAACTTACACATGTTATGTGCCAGTAAAAAAATGCTTTTCAATTGTTAAGAAAATGAGCTAAAGAGAGACGAAGAGTTGGCTCCGCAGTCAGGAACATTTGCTGCCTTTACAGAGGACCCAGATTTGATTCCCAGCAGCCCTCATACTGCAGCGGCTCACAACTTTCTGTTAGTCCGGTGCCATCGGATCAGACCCTTCTTTTGACTTCCACAGACACACATATGCACATATACAAAGGCAAGCAAAGCACACACACGTGGGATAATGTTCTTGTACACTGTAAAGATTTGTCCCTCGTTTTAATAAAACGCTGACTGACCAGTAGTCAGGCAGAAAATATAGATGGGGTGACCAGACTAAGAGAATGCTGGGAAGAGGAAAGGAAGAGAAGCAATCGCTAGCCAGATCCAGAGGAAACAAGATAAGAATGCTGGACTGAGCAAAGATGCTAAGCCACGTGACTAAACATAGATGAGAATTATGAATTAATTAAAGTGTAAGAGCTAGATAGTAATATGTTTGGGCTACTGGTCCAGCAGTTATTATAATATTAAGCCTCCAAATCAATTATTTGGGAAGTGGTTGCCGGGTATTTGAGAATTTCTGGCAAGACAAAACTTTTGACTATACTTATACACAAATAATAAAATAAATAAGCCTTAAAAAGTTTTGAAAATAAAATACATTGAAATATGAACTGATAAACAAATATTTCCCAATTAGTGCATTTCTTAACCCAATCATCCTTACAGAAGCCCAGTACATTTAGGAACTCAAAGACTTGAGTGGTCCCTGCCTCTCCTCAGTGGTCAGAAGAAGGAAGAGGAGGAGGAGGGAGGGAGGGGAGGGGAGGGAGGGAGGGAGGGAGGGAGGCAGGCAGGCTTACAGTGGCTGAAGAATAGAAGGACTGAACCACACACTCCCCACTTATTTCCCAGGCTAAGCCCCTCCGTTTTCTGCCTCATCCACATCACGGTCCAGAAGCTGTGGGGGAAGGGCTGAGGTGGCATGGTGAGTAGCTTTGTTTTGCTTGATGTGTGTCTTGGAATCTCTTGTGACTCATCTCCACATCTGCCTTCCAAGACAGGCCTGGAGCAGGTATGTTGCACTGGCCACAGGCTTCTCCCCTTTCTATGCTTGGTTTTCTTCCTCCACCCCTCACCACATCTCTTGTCATACCGAAGAGCTGGCTTGTCTACGGTTCTCACTCTCTCAGCTGCTGTGTCAATACTTCCAAACAGGCAGTCAGTTAACTCAATTCAGTCAAAATTTGTCACAATGTTTAGCGTTGTGTTGACACAGCCCATGGCATTGGAGGAATGCAGCTCATTAAATTCTTAGTAGTTCTTTGTGGAACAGAGCCTGGCACAGTAACAGTACAAAAACAACTGACCACATCACAAGAGGAAGGAAGCAGACTTGGAATGCTATATAGAATGTCAGACTCCATTCTAGAATTTTCTCACATTTTACTTCACGAAATCTCATGCTGACCCCCACCCTGCATCTGATGTCCCTGGGAGCTGGATTAAAAATGATAGCTTGCTGTGGGCTCCTGTTTCCTCACTGTGCTGAGTAGGATAGGATCAGTGTTCCACTCCCTAGCTTGATTTCGGCAGACCCCGTTTGGTTTTGTTGCAAACTGATAGGGCTCCCTGAAAAGGAATGTGCACTATTTGGTCTCAATAGATCATTTTCCCAGAGAAAGTGGACCTGAGAGAGGATTGGAGGGCAGAGTGGGTGCTGGGAATGCAGATCAGAGTTAGAGCATTTGTCCAGCATGTCAGAGGCCCTGGCTTACATCCCTCCAGTAGATATAAGAACAGAGAATTAAAAATTAATTTAAAAAATAAAAAAAATAAAATTTAAAAAAAAGCACGCTGAGAAGTGACTTTAGTTGAAGGAAAAGGTGAAAGAAGGAAACAATAGCCTGGGTCAGGTCTATTAAGTGCTCATTCAAAGCAGTGCTGATCTAATGCCTATTGTCTGGACCAGGACCAGGACCAGGAAGAGATGCTCCTCTGCTAATGAGTAGCCAGAGACTATTAATGAGGCATTTAGCCAAAGTATCTTAGGATTCTGCAAAGAGAATTTCCCCAGGCACAGAACCAAGGCAGAAGAAGGCCTGGGGCAGCCTGGAACTCAGAGCTGAGCGATAAAGCCTGAGAAACAGATCCACAATAGCCCTCAGCTGTAATACAAATACAGATGGAGTTTTAAATGGGTTGTTCTATTTTTATTCTAAGCATCTGTCTTGAAAAAAAACAAAACAAAACAGTAAATAGCTACATATTATATACCTCCTGCCTTCCCTGCCATGATCCTGGCCAGGGACAGCTAGAATCCTCTTTAAAAGCAATGAATAGTATCTCCTGGGCTTTCAGAAACATATCAAGCTGGTCAGAGAACTGACACAGACAAAAAAAAATTCTTTCCACAATTAAAAAATTCAGCAGTTGAACGTCTTGCGTAACAGTGGTGTAGACATAGCCTGTGTTCTGCCCCTGTGTTCAGTTCCTTCCAACAGCTCACCAGTAATTTATCCAGGAGTTTCCGCTTCCAAACATGTTATATGCACACACAAAAAATGCAAATCTAGCAACAGTACACACTAGCTTATGCTTTTACAACTTAAAAAATTGTACCTAGCAGGGTCTGGTGGCACACACCTTTAATTCTAACACAGGCAGGTCTCCAAGTCCAAGGCCAGCCTGGTCTACAGAGCAAGTCCCAGAAAGCCAGGGCAGCAACAACAACAACAACAAAAAAAAAACTCTGTCTGGGGAGGGTTATATTTTCTAGCTGGACATCATGGGGTACACCTGTAACCCCAGAATTCTGGAGGAAAAGGAGGCAGAAGGATGCAGAGTTCCAAGCCAACATGGTTATGTATAGGGGGGTCTCAAGCCAGCAGCATCAAAAGACTTTGTCACAGGGAAAGAATTATTTTTGTATCTTGCACCTTTTTGCTGTATGTGTGTCATATGCATGTATATACACATGTGAGGTGTTGCAGAGGCCAAAAAGGACATCAAATATTTTCTTCTATGACTCCTAGGGAACCCCTGATAGCCATTCCTACTCGGGATAGCCAGCAACAGTCTCTACAGCATGCTCTGAACCACAGAAAGATGTTCCATTAAACCTGCAAAGTGATTTCCCTTTAATGATATCTCCAGGTACCGGTGGCCATTCCTCTACCCCCTCAGCTCCAGAGGAGCTATGAGAGGGAGAAAAAGGACAAGAAAGTATCCCTTCTTTATGTACTTTTACTGTCTTTCCTGAAGCAGCTACCATAGAAATGATGCCCAGGAAGGGACTACGGGACCAGGGACCCCAATTCTCATTAATTTCCAGGTAAATCCACCTTTGGCTCCCTTGTGTAGCCACCACTGCTGAGGACTTGCTTAAGTAAGCAGAGAACCTGAGGAATGAGAGTGTACTGCCAAGTGGGGTGGTGTTTACTGAATTTGAATGAGAGGTTCTAGAGACAGGAGTTGGGAAAAACAAATAGAATCGAAGACCCGGATGATGGGGACAGTATAAAACACCAATAGATTTGCATAGAGCAGCTCCCTGCCAGAGTAACTATTTGGCTTGATGAGGAATGAGGAGTGGCAGCTACTTATTTATTGAAGGGGCGGAAACAGCTCTCCCAAATACTGCCAGTGAGGCCAGTGAGTTCTAAATATAAACTGTCTCCCAAAGATTTGAAAACATTAAAGTTGACAGTGCCCAGCTGGTGGAGAAAATGAAGGTCTGGAACACTGGGTTCAAAGCCATGGTAGGTACTGAATGAATGACCTCAGGAAGGTAATAGCTGCTTGGAATCTCAATTTCCCACTTATAATTGAGTTTAATATTTATTCCATAGACTGAATTTTATACACTGATTTGGTATTCCCTGATTTCACTGACTTAATGTATTAATTCTAACAGTGTCAGGCCTGAGAATGAAGGATATAGAGGGCTGGGGAGATGGCTAGTGGGTAGGGCATAGACTGTAGGATATAGCTCCTTCTTCCAGAGGAGCCAGGTTCTATCCCCAGCACCTATGTAGTGGCTCACAACTGTTTGTAACTGCAGTCCCAGGAGACCTGAGGCCCTTTCCTGACCTCCGCAGACACTAGGCATGCATGTGCTACACAGACAAAACACCCACAAAATAAACATAAAAACCCACAGAAAATAAAGATAAATTAAAATAAAGGATATAGGATTGGGATAGATTTTCACAGCAAAGCATTTGCTTGGCATATGTAAAGCCGAAGTTCCATCCCAGCTAGGGAAGGAGTGGGTGGGGGATGGGAGTTGCAAGTGTGAATCTACACATTTATAGTCAACTAATGTTTGATAAAGGCACCAAGAATATATAACAGGTTCCTCAACAAATGGAATTAGGAAAACTATTCATATACAGAGGAACACACAACAAGGGGAACAGCTGACAGAACGAAAAGGCAAACTATGGAGGGAGAGAAAATTGCTCACAAATCATACATATGAGAAGTTAAGACCAAAAAATTTCAGAAACTCAATAGTGGGAAAATAAACAGTCCAATTTTAAATTGGATCAGAACCAGAAGAGGCAGATCTTAAAAAAATGTATGCAAACACTCCAGGAATTTAAATAATGTTCACAGGTCATAAGGAAATGCAAATTACGACAGCAGTGAGGTGACACCTCACACCTGCTAGAAGGCCCATGAAGACCAAAGATGTGGAGGAAGGAGAACCAACCCTTGAAACCTGTCTGTGAGAATGCAAATTGCTGCAGCTGCTATGGAAAACAGCATGGACTTTCCTCCAAAAACTAAAAATAGAGCCACCTGGCTGGTTGTGATGGTACACACCTTTAATCCCAGCACCTGAGAAGCAAAGGCAAGTAGATCTCTATGAGTCTGTGGCTAGCCTGGTCTATATGAGTTCTAGACCAGCCAGATCTACACAATGAGACCCTATTGAGAAGAGAGAGAGAGACAGAGACAAAGACAGACACAGACAGAGAGCTACCCTATGATCCAGCAATCCTACTACTGATTGTCTATACAAATAAAATCAATAAAGTAGAGATATTTATAGCAGCAGCCACATGTATTTACTGCTACAGTATTCATAATAATCAAGATATAGAATCCACATAAGTATTCATTGGTGGATCAATGAACAAAGAAAGATACACTTGTGTGCACAAATACACATACAGGATTACTATTCAGTCTTTAAGGAAGCAGGAAATCTTGTCATTCACTAAAATGTGGATGAATCTAAAGGACACTATGTTAAACGAAATAAGCCCAGAATAGGAAGGCAAATGTCACACAGCCAAGCTCACAGATGGAATCTAAAAGTTGAGTTTATGGTACCAGAGAGTAGAAGGTAGTTCCCAGAGGCCAGGGGGGTGGGCAGTCACTGCTTAAAGGGTAGAAGTCTCAGTTAGACAGGATGATCTATACAACATGCTGCCTAGAATTAATGGCAATGTATTCTGTCCTTGAAAGTTACTAAAAGAATAGATTTTAGAAGTTCCCACTACACACAAAATAGCAATTAATTCCCTTCAACTGAAGAATGGATTAAAAAATTGTGTATGTTTACCCAATGGAGTACTACTCAGCTGAAAAAAAATGACATCCTGAAATTTGTAGGTAAATGGATGAGTCTGGATCGTATCATGCTGAGTGAGGTAACACAGATCCAGAAAGATATGCATAGTATGTACTCACTCGTAAGTAGATTTTAGACATAAAGCAAAGAATATAATCCACAGCAAAACTCCCCAGCAGCCAAGTAACAAGAGGAAGTTAAGAGAGACATCCATAGATCTCCCTGAGATGGGGAAATAGAAAAGGTCTCCTAAGCAAATTTGGATCATCTGGGGTGTGGGAGAAAGGAGAGGTGAGAAGACAACATGAGAGAATGGAATGGTTGAGTGGGGGGAGCAATAGAGAGGGAGAGCAAAGAAATGGATGTCCTGATAGAGGGAGACATAGTAGGATTAGAGAGGAACCTGGTGCTAAGGAACACCCAAGAACCCACAAGGTGAACCCAGCTAGGACTTTAAGCAATAATGGAGAGGGCATCTAAAGTAGCCTTTCTCTAATTTCATATGAATGGCCACACTAATTGCCGTTATAGAACCTTCATCCAGCAGCTGATGGAAGCAGATGCAGAGATTCATAGCTAAACACCTTACTCAGCTTTGATATTTGAGGGAGGAACTGGATCCTACCTCAGCTGGCTATGTCAGACTGAAGTGACTCACCTTGGCATTCCTTGCCCTCTCTGGGGAGTGAATGGCAGTGGGGGTGGGGAGAAGGTGGGGGAGGACTGGGAGAAGGGACAGGAGCAGGAACAGTGGTGGGTATGAGGAAAAAAAAAATTTTAAAAAAAGTTTCTACCACACACACAAAAGCAATTAGTTGTGGAAGGTAACAGATAAGCTAATTAAACTGATCTAATCATTGCACTATGTAAACATATAACAAAATATAGTATTGTCTGCCACAAGCATAAGCTTTGTTTGTTTGTCTTCTGGTCAGGGTCTCATGAAGGCCAGTCAGACCTTTAACTCACTAGAGAAGCAAGGCTGACCTTACACTCCCGATCCTCTTGCCCTCACTTCCCAAGCACTAGAATTACAAGCATGAACCACCACCCCCAGCTTAATATATGCAATTTTATCTGGAAATTACATTTTAATGAAGTTGAATAAAATTTTAAAAATAAAAAATTACCAAAAAAGATGCTATAAGCATTACCAAGGAACACTTGTCTTTGCAAGATAAACAAATAAACAAACAAACAAATAATACTGCACTGTCTTCAAGTGTCATTACCAACCATTCAAACCCTTTCGTTTGTCAGGTGTTTTTGATATTTGGTTGATTGGTTAGTCAGTTTGAGTTTTAACCTGGGAGCACTGGCACTAAAAATGTCAGTGGGTAGAAAAATTGATTAATTAATTGGTTTAGGACTGTTCCCTCTGTGTAATGTAAGTCAATCCAATTACCACAAATTCCATATCATAATTAATTTTCAATTAAGATAATTTTTAGCCAGGTGATGGTGGCACAGAAGCAGAGGAATCTCTGTGACTTCGAGGCCAGCCTGATCTATAGAGCAAGTTCTAGGGTAGCTAGGGCTACAGAGAAACCCTGTCGTGGGGAGGAAAAAAAGATAATTTTTAAATTTTATCTTTGAATGTTTTAAAACCAGAGTGAGCAAGTCACTTCTCTACAAATGCTTAATGTTTTTAAAGCATGTCACCTGATTTCACCTGTTCTGACATGCTCTCTTTTTAACATTTAGTCAATACATTTACTTATGATTTTATGTGTGTGGGGAATACATGCCGCACACATATGAATGAGAGAGGACCACTTCCAAGATCATTTCTCTCCCCACGGTGGGGTTCAGGGATGCAACTCAGGTCATCAGACATGGCAGCAACAGCCTCCGCCCACTGAGCCATTTTTCTGGCCCTGTCTTGCCTCTTGTTGAGTTCTCTTTGACTGGAGGGCAAGCAGAGTTTCGTCAGTCCTGCAGCCTCTCCTCCATTCGGTGTCTCCCATGGTGGTGGGAGGGGGGATAGCCAGTGGACTGGAGTGCAGACACAGATAGGCCATGCATCACAATTGCATCTGACACCAGCTGATAATTTTAACAATATCACATACTTTTGTGTGTTAAATATGAGGAATGTGCTACTGTAAAGCTTAGTATGGGTTGAAGTCTAACTGGGACAGAGTAAATTCTGTGGTGGCCTGTCATCATTGGACATCACGCAGAGTGAGAGCCTTCCCTTTGACATTTTTACCCACACTGCGCAGCTCTATGTCCGGCCACACCAATACTGTTCTTGGCAGATAATGTTTTTCAAAACCGAATCAAGTCTCCGATTCATGGCTCATCAGATAATTCCATCTCTTGGGTTAGAGATCCCGCTGTGCTGTTTTTAGATGCAAAGATCCAATTTCATCTTTAAATGAGAATTTTGATAGCCCATAAAAATAATTCAAGTGTACCTAGGAAATTCTCCCCATAGTGTTCCCCATAGGAGGCAATTTAGGGATGTGGAAAGAGCATGAATTTTGGAAGGGGGAGGGAGGCTAGTGGCTGAATTCCACTTCTGTCCTTACCTGACCTGGGGTGAACATGGAAATTTTCCAAAGAACAACTTCCTTATCTCTAACAGGGTTAGTAAAATACACACCCTAGCATGTCCCCAAAATGAGCTCAGTGGCTGGAGAGATTGATTGCTCAGTGGTTAAGAGGTCTGACTGCTCTGCTTTTCTAGAGGTACTGAGTTCAACTCCCAGCAACCACAAGGTGGCTTACAACGATCTATAATGGGATCCAACCCTCTTCTGGTGTGCAGGCATACATGAAAACAAAGCACTCATCCATGAAATGCATGAACAAATAAACCTTTGAAAAGCATGAACTGAACATGCATGTTAAAGCAGATTGATTAAGATGCAATACTTGCTCACTTTTAAAAAGAAAAGAAAAATATTACTTTCTTTCCTGTGTTGTATGCATGACTTTCTAACACAGCTTATTAAAATTTAAATTACTGTGAAGACTGTGGTACTTTCAAGACTGAATGTGTCAACAATCTCCTTCAGAGTTCCTTCTATTCCATTAGGATTCTAAGTTAGAATCATTTGCAAATTAGAAGCCAACATTTGTCTAGTGTTCAGAAACAAAACATAACATCCATTCAGGTTGGCTTCTTTTCTAGTTCAATTAAACTGGAATTTATGAACATCTTGTTTTATGTTTTTTGTGGAGATTTTTGGAGATTACAGCCTGGTTCCTGGGTCTAGTGTCTGTTAGTATTTTGTGCGTGGAAGGATGAAACACCCTGACAAGCTGCCAGGAGGCCATGTTGGGTTTATTGGGGTCTGGATATCCAGGGAATGGGTGGGGGAGGGGAAGAAGGAAAGAGAGAGAGAAGAGAAGAAAGAGAGAAGAAGGGTAGAAAAGAGAGATCCCTGCCACATGTTGGGTCTCTTTAAAGGGTGACCATGTAGACACACCCCAGGAGTGAGAGTACTCGGTGGGTGGGGGCGTGGCCACAACAGGGCACACTGGGATCACGAGGCCACGCCCAGGAGGCAAGCTAGGATGATGTTTATGTGCTAGCAGTGCCCCCTCTGCATTCTAATCCACTATAATGTTAAGTGCTTCTACCGTGCATTCTGACTCCTAAGAACTCTGCCACGCCTTTCCTCCTACAGGATGCTAAAAGCCTCTGTAACCATTTGACAAAATATATGTTCCTCCATTTTAGATTGCTTTGGTCAAGAACTTTAATCATTGTGACACAAAATAACAAAGATAGAAAACTGATACTAGAGGAATAGAGTCACTGCTGTGATAACCCTGACCTTGTTGTCCGTAGGTCTTTGGAACTGTCTGCATAAGAAACATAGAGGGGTTAAGCAATGCAAGCTGAAAAGGCCCTAAAATGATATGAGCCAAGAATAATGGGCCATTCTGATGGAAGTGTAAGCCAGAATGCTAATAGAAAGGAGAACAGTAGAGACTGAGCTCATGAGGTTCCAGATGGGAACAAGGACCTTGAGAACTGGACTAGTAACCATTCATGTAATATCCTGGCAGACTCTGCTCACATTTTGCCTGCCTTGAACTTTTTAATAAGGCTGAGTTTAAGAGTAATGTTCTAATTTATTTGTCAGAAGAGTTTCAAGAAAGTATAACATTCAGATTACAGTATAGTTACTACTGATTGCTTTTAGTGGGACTTAAAGGGAGAACTCAGAAAAAGAAAAAGGATTTTAAGATTAGTTTGACTGTAAAGGGATGCATTTAAAGTTGTGGGCAAAGTCAATTGGAAACAAAGAATCTGCAGTTGCAAAAGAGATCATTAAAGAAAGGCTATGTAATTAGCATTGGGTGAGAAGGACTTGAGAGAAAGACTCCACTCATCAAGAGCACTGAAGTATAAAATTGAGAACCCTTTTGAAAGACTTGCCTTTAAAAACAGGGCTAGCGAGATGGTGCTGTGGGTAAAGTACTTTCTGTGCAAGTGTAAGAACCTGCTATACAAAGCCCAAGTTTTTTTGGTTTTTTGGTTTTGTGTTTTTTGTTTTTTTGTTTTTTTTTTTTTTTTAAAAAAAAAAAAGAAAGAAAGAGAGAGAGAAAGAAAGAAAGAAAAAAAACTAGGCATGGCAACACATAGCTATAATCCAAGTCCTGAGGAGGGAGAGGGAGCAGAAACCAACAGATGCCAGAATTTTACTAACCAACAAGACTAGTTGATGAGCCCCAGGTTTTGTGGGAGACCCTGTCTCAGTCACTGAACACCAGGTTTTGTGAGACCCTGCCTCAAAAACTAAGTGAAAAACAATGCAGGAAGACACCTGACATCAACTCTTGACCTCTACATGTGTATATATAAGTAAATGGTTGTATATCCCATATGCATCCATATCCATTACTTTACACCTCATTTGAGATAGGGTGTCTCTGAACTGGATTTCAGATTATTAGGACTTTCCTGCCTAGCCCCAAGGTTTGGACCCACTTGCAGCCCCACTGCCACTGAGCCCCAAATAATCACACCAAAGATTATATTAATTTTATGCTGTGGCCCAAGCATATAACTTGCTAACTCTTAACTCTTAAACTAACCTATAATTCTTATCTTGTTTAGCCATGTGGCTTGGAACCTTTTCTCAGAGCAGCATGGTTGTCTTCCTTCCTCTGTGTCACTGGCATGTCTCTCTGCTAGTATCTCTCTTGGCATCTCTGCTGGTGTCTGTGCTCTGTTCTTTCTGTTCCCAGAGTTTTCTTAGTCTGGTAGCCCTGCCCACATTTCCTGTCTGCCTTCTGGCCAATCAGCATTTTATTAAGCCAGTAGGAGGGACAAATATGTACCAGAACATAATCTCACTACAGTCTCTCTTTACCTCTCAAAAAACCTGGGGTTACATTGGTTTTGTTGTTGTTTTTTCTTTCCCATAGATGCTAGGGATTTAAACTCAGATCCCCATGCTTGCAAAGCAAGCACTCTTACACATTGAACTAGTTCCCCAGCGCTATACTGAATTTTTCAAGTTTATTTACTATTTTATGTTGTCTTAGTTACTATTTTATAGCTATAAAGAGACATCATGACCAAGACAACTTTTATAAAACAAAGCATTTAATTGGGGGCTTGCTTACAGTTTTAGAAAGTTAATGTGTGACTATCATAGCAGAAAGCAGATTGGCATGACGCTGGAGAAGTAGCTGAGATCTTTCCATCCTGATTTGTAGACAATGAGGAACATGCCTGACTTTATTTAGAAGGCAGAGGCCATTATGTTGTGTCTTAATTAGGGTTTCTATTGCTCTGAAGAGACACCATGATCATCGTAACTTTTATAAATGAAAACATTTAATTGGAACTGGTTTACACATTTCAGAGATTGTGTCCATTATCATCATTGGCGAGAAGCATGGCAGGATGTAGGCAGACATGGTGCTGAGAAAGGAACTGAGAATTCTACATCTTAACCCCAGGCAACAGGAAGTGAGCTGTCAACACTGGGCATGGCTCGATCATATATGAAACCTCAATGCCAGTCTCCACTGTGACATACTTCCTCCAATAAGGACATATCTACTTCAACACACCTCCTAATAGTGCCCACTCTCTATGAGCCAAGCATTCAAACATATGAATCTGTAGGGGTAATTTCTATTTTTAACTACCACATGTTATATTGTTAAAAATAAGTTTTCATGATCTGTAAGAGTTGAGATTGTTTAAGACTCTGTTCCTGGAACCTGCCCTGCCCCAGCCCTTGACTTTGATTTGTTTTTAAGAACAGCCTAACCCTCCTTAGTCAGTGACTAAATGATGATACTGCTTTTTTTTCCTTGTTTGGTTGTTTTGTTTTCTTGAGATTTTTCTGTGCTTCCTGCCTACTTCTGTCTTGCCTCTGTAAACTCGCTATGCAACTGCTTGTGGTTTTACTCCTTAACAGGGCCCTAAGAAAGGGGACTCGGGGCTGTTCTCTCTCTCTAACCCAACTTAGGAGACAGTTGCTGGCCAGCTCTTGGATACATCTCAGTAAACATCAAGTTTGCTTCAAATTTGGCTCAAAATTTGTAATTGTAGTCTTATTCTTGCCCAGGGTGAATAACAGCAGCAGGAGAAGGAGGACGAGAGAGAGAGAGAGAGAGAGAGAGAGAGAGAGAGAGAGAGAGAGACTGGCCCCAGCATGGAATTTTGAAACCTCAAATCTTACCACCAGTAACACACTTCCTCCAACAAGGCCACAACTACTAATCTTTCCCAAACAGTTCCAGTACTGGGGACCAAGCATTCAAGTACAGGAGCCTATGGAGACCTGCCCTAGCCAGCAGGGACTTCAACAAGTACCTAAAGTAGGGGCAGGCAAATGAAGGGATAAGAAATACAAGGAACGAGAGCAAGACAAAAGTTCTGATCAAGTTCTAAAACTTTATTGTTCAACCAGCAGTTATATAGAAACTCAAAGGTGGGCTGGAGAGATGGCTCAGAGGTTAAGAGCACTGATTGTTTCTCCAGAGGTCCTGAGTTCAATTCCCAGCATCTACATGGTGGCTCACAGCCATCTATGATGACGTCTGGTACCCTCTTCTGTATACTGTATACATAATAAATAAATCTTAAAAAAAAAAAAGGTTAAACCCTTAAAAGGGGGCTGGAGAGATGGCTCAGCAGTTAAGAGTACCGTCTGCTCTTCCAAAGGACCCGGGTTCAATTCCCAGCACCCACATGGCAGCTCACAACTGTCTGTAGTTTCAGTTCCAGGCAAACACCAAGGCAAATAATTAAATAAATAAATAAATGGTTTTTTTTTAAAAAAAAAAAAGAAAAAAAAAGAAAAGAAAAGAAACTCAAAGGTGGGGAAGTGCACATAGACACAGGATGTGTTACTATAGAAATCTATCAATTATCAGTCAATTGTCTAACCAGAAGGAAGTCACCTATTGCCTCTGAGTCTTAACCAGAAGGGAGTCACCTGTTGCCTGGCAAGAGACTTGACTCATAGTAAAAGGAAACCTAGCCTGAGGCCTGAATTCATAGCGTTGCTTAAGACAATGGTGGCTTTATCCCCTCAGCTCTGGCAGAAGCCATTCTCAGACTACCCATGTTGTATACATCACATGTATGCCTGGTGACCCCAGAGATCAGAAAAAGACAGCAGATCCCCTTGAGCTAGAGTTCTAGTGTTGACCCGTATTGTGGTTGCTGAGAATCAAGCCCTAATGCTCTGCAGGAATACATGCTTTTACTCATTGAACCACTTCTCTAGCCCATCCATCCTAAATACTGATTTTTAAGGCATCCAGAAAGCAGAGGAATTTTGAGAACCTGTATAGCACAGTCAGATTCCATGCAGAGTCCATGGCCAGGTCATTTATGAAGTTTTGAGAGTGAAATCTAGGTTTCAATGAAGACCACAGGATGTTGCAGATGCTAGGAACATGAAGCATCTGCCAAGGAAAACACCAGTAGCTAAGAGGAGCTCTATGTGCTGGAGCTGGCAGGTCTGTGGAGACAGGGCCCACAGCCATTAGAGCTCACATTGTACCACCATATGCCCTGATTGCCAGGCATGGAGCTACAGAATTTCTCATTTGTTCTTCTATATTTTGGTCTTCCTTTGGTCCAGTGTTTTCTTGGTATCCTTCTATTCCTCCATCTGGGGATGCTAATTTTTATTCTGTACCACAGGGCATTGAAACTATGTATCTTTCTCATTGATTTGACATAAGTTCATAGCTAAGAGTTTGCCTTGAGTCTCCGAGGAAACTTCTGACTTTGGGCTATGTTGAAATCGTTATAACTGCTATGTTTTTTTATTTGTATTTATCATTTGCATATGCATCCTATTCATGATAAGGATGTACACATATCATAGCACATATGTGAAGGCAGAGGACAGCTCTGTGGAGTTAGTTCTCTTTTCCAATGGGCTCTAGAGACTGAACTCAAGTCATGTTTACATGGCAAGCACGTTACCCACTGAGCCTTATCACTGACCCAAGATTATAAATACTCTTGAAATTGAACTAAATTTTCTATTATTATTATTATTACTATTATACTATATTGTGTATGTATGGGTATTTTGCCTGAATGTCTGGCTGTGCATCATGTGCATGCAGTGCC
This sequence comes from Sigmodon hispidus, assembly GCA_004025045.1. Classification (NCBI taxonomy): domain Eukaryota; kingdom Metazoa; phylum Chordata; class Mammalia; order Rodentia; family Cricetidae; genus Sigmodon; species Sigmodon hispidus. The sequence goes on along the minus strand of PVIH01003324.1, from coordinate 63,081 downwards.
CTTGAAGACCAGAGTGGGCATTGTATCACCTGAAACAGGGGTTAAACACAGTTTTGAGTCACTAGATAGGTCCTGAGAATTGAACCCTGGTCCTCTGGAAGAGCAGCCAGTGCTCTTAACTGCTGAGACACTGCTCCAGCCCCCAAGTTTATTTCTTTATTATGTGGTAGCCATGAGCTTCTAAAGGCTGGGTAGAATATTAATATTTGAATCCAAGGCTCATGGTTTCAGTTCTTGTTCTCCAACTGGTGGCATTGTTTGGGAAGTCTGAGGCATCTTCTAGGAAGAGCCTCTTGATAAAAGTAGATCACTGAGGGCTGGTCCAAGGTTATAGCTTTGTTCCTGGCTCCATAACCCCCTTTCTTCCTGGTCTGCCATGCTACGAGGACACCTCCATCAAATACTTCCTTCCACCATGAACTTCACCATGCTTATCCTACCATCAGGGGCTAAAACCAAGGGCCAAATACATCATTCTGAAGTCCTTGCCAGCAGGTATTTTGATCAAGTGATACAAAAGAAACAAATACAGCAATTGTGTGTAGTGGAGGAAACGTAGTAGGAAAGACAATGCTGAAGAGCAGGTTTAGGTGAGAGAGTCAGTGATCCTATTTTAGATTAAGATTGGAGGAGGCAGTGGGATGCACAGGTGTGAAGGCAGGATCTGGGAATAGTTTAACATTCACCACCATGTGGGGGTCACAGACCCCATGAGGCCAGAAAAGAGATCCAGGGAGAGGCAGATTAAGAAAAGAGGCCTGAAGAATGAATACTTGCCCTTGAAATGCACGTAGGGAAGAGAAATGCTGTCACAGACAGATACGGGCGACCAAGTGTGGTGGGAGGAATGTCTCAGAAGGTTCCCTTAAAGAAGGATTCAAAGAGTTTGCTCTTCCAAGTAGAGCAGAAAGTCTGGCTGAGAAGCTGAAAATGGAATATGAGAGGAAAAAAGGTTAAAAGACTATTCAAGAAAGTGTTTCTGGTGGTAGGCTTAAGCTTGACAGACAAGAAGTAGAAATGTGGGAGCAGTGGAGAATGATGGGTAGTTAAAATGGCAGCATCTATGAGCTGAGAGTATTTTATTTCTACCACATGAAGGAAATGCCAAGCGCTGACTTACCAACATCACCTATTCCTAGCCTCTGGATATGCGGTCAAGAGAATTAAAGAAAAGCAAAGATTTGGAGAGACAGCTATGCACCTGTGTTCACAGCAGCATCACTTAAAATAGCCAGAGTGGAAGAAATCCAAGGACCCATCAGCAGATACAGAAACAAAAAGTGGTTCCTCAAACAGGAGAATGTCCTTCCAGGTTAGAAAGGAAGAAATTCTGATGCTTGCCAAGAGATAAATGAGCCTTGCTAAGTGGAGGAACCAGTCCACGAGATGACAAATGCTGTGTGACTCTACTGATGCAAGATCCATAGGCAGAAAGCCAATGAGGTTCATCTTGAGTATTGACTTGGTCAGATCAATGAGACTAATGACACACACCTCTCCATATCGGGGAAAGGGTGCCATTCATGAAGATTCTGAGGTAACAAACACATTAATCTCTTCATTTATTCATGATATGTGGCCTCTTAGGAGGTAGTGAAAAGGAAGAAGTAGGCTATAAATGAAGATTATATTATTGAAGGTCATTGAAGGGTTGCAGTAAGAAGTTTCTGGCCCAGCTTTGCCCCAACATCTAGACCAGCTGTCCCAAATAGACCATCCACTGCTGGTTGAACCCAAATAATCATACAAGGCTTATATTACTTACATGCTACTTGGCCTATGGCTCAAGTTTATTGATAGCTAGCTCTTGCATCTTAACTCAACCCATTTCCATTAGTCTGTCTTGCCACGTGACTCGTGGCTTACCTGTGTTTCTTTCATATGTTGATACTTGGGCTGCTGGATCACATCTCTCTCTGATTCTACCCTTTTCCACCTTTATGCTTGGGATTTCCCACCTGTTTCTAAGATGTCTTGCCATAGGTCAAAAACAGTTCCTTTATTATCCAATGATAATTCACAGCATACAGAAAGCCATCCCACATCAAGGGTACATCTCTAAGAACTACATCTTACATTTCTCTCAGTCTCACAGCAACCATGAGATAAGGACAATCCACTGCACTGGCTCCCACTGACAGATTCTTTGTTCTGCCTCAAAACAGGTCCAAACATGTGGAGTCAATTGAACCCTCTGAAACCAGAAGCTAAAATAAATCTCTCCTACGAAATGGTTTCTGTCAAGTATTTTGTCACAGTAAAGAGAGAAGAAACCAACACAAGTGGTAATCACCGAGGGCTGGGAACAGGGAAATGTGGCTATCATTCAATGCATAGAGTTTCAGTTTCAGAATTCTAGAAAAAGATGATAATGGTTACACAATAAAACACTGACATGAATATTCTAAATTGTTCAAATATAAATTAAGTTTGCTATATGATATTTTTCAATGGGGGCTGGGTAGTTGGCTCAGTAGCAAATAGTGCTTGTTCTATGAGCATGCAGACCTAAGTTTTCCAGAATTCTACATAAGAAGCCAGCCATGACTTTGTAAACTCAGCACTGAGAACAGAGACAGGACTATTTCAAGAACTTCCTGGGTAGCCAGCCTAGCCAATGTGGTAGGCTTCTTAGTTAGTGGAGGACCCTGGTTCAAGGTAGAAAGGCAGAAAGTACCCAACATGTAGTAGCACTAATTCGGGTTATATTAAGTGAGACTTGGAGCCAAATATTAAAGGAAGGCTGAAATATCAGAGAGAGGAAACACCACAGTCAGTTCTCACCCAGCTGTCCTGCAACTTCCTCAGCCTCACTCTTCGTCTCTTCTGCCGCCAGTCGCTTTTGTCTCTGCTGGGTTTCTACAGCCCTTACATACCCTATCCCATCCAGGTTAGGATTAAAGGCATGTAGCCTTGAACTCACAGAAACAGAAGTTCTGTCTCTAGAGTTATGGGATTAAGGGTGTTGGTCACCACTCTCAGCTTTCCCTGTGCTGGGATTAAAGATGTGTTTGATTGACTCTCAGCTGTTTATCCTTGTATTCAAGGATCAAAGATTCCCTGAGCTATCTGCCTAGGATTTGACTGTGTGCTGCCTCTGATGTCCTAGGATTTATTAAATACCTAACAAATATCCACACCAACATTTTAGCTCTGGCCTCGCATGAGAGCACACAGGTGCATGCCCATGCCACTCATGAGTATACAACACACACACACACACACACACACACACACACACACACACACACACACCATTTTAGCTCTGGCCTCCACATGAAAGCACACAGGTGCATGCCCATGCCACTCATGAGTATACAACACACGCACACAAATACATTTTTTTTATTGAAGGAACTAGGCTGCCAATGTATGTTTGCAATCTCAATATTCAGAATACTGAGTAGAAAGCTTAGTCCAAGGGTGGCCTGGGCCACATAGTAAGACCCTAGCTCCAAAGGCTGACTGAGTCTACTTACTGTGTCTTCTGACTTGGATATTTCGCTATAATTATATAAGACAACTAACCAACGGGGAAGTAGAGGGTGGAGGGAGCATACAAAACACTATATTTGCAACTTCCTGTCACTTTACAATTATTTCCCCCAAATTCTAAGGCAACGCCTAAGAATATCAACTGAGAACAAAAACAAAACTTTTTCCACCTAGCTATGCCCCTGGCCCAGCTAACAGAGAGCTCTTCCCCTGGAATTCAGCACTCTTTCCATAATTGACAACTCCCACGTCCCTAGCTTGGATCTGAGCACATTTTTAACTTTGTTCCAGAGACTGAATTTGAAATGTGTTTTGTTCCATCATCTCCACTGCTGACAATTTAGAAAGGACACTCCCATTCAAGAACACACCCCACATAAACACACAGCTAGACTCAGTCTGGTAAGGACTATTTTTAGGCTTGGAAATCTAAGGAAAGAGGTACCTGCTGGAGGGAACTTTGTGGATTTGACTTTCCTGGGTAACAGGGCATTAAGTTCAGAGAAATCCCATTACGTTCTGGATTTTCAAGTTTTGTTTGCTGTGGAGCAGAGGAGATAGCTAGAGTGTAAGTCTGTGTATGCACGTGGGAATTCAGAGTTAGAGTATTTTTCTAGCTCACTGATTCATCTAGACTAACTATCCAGCAGACTCCAGATACCTCTGCCATTGCCTCTCTAAGCACTGGGATTACAGCTATGCACTGTCACACCAGAATTTTTTTAATGTAAATACTAGAGATCTGAACTCAAGTCTTCATTCTTGCAAGGTAAGCACTTTGCTAACTATGTCATCTCACTGTTCCCTTGCTTTGCTTTGGAGGATAGGATCTCACTTTGTAGGCCAGGATGGCCTGGAACTCACAATCTTCCTGTCTCAGTCTGAAATTAAAGGTATGCACCACCTCTCTTAAGCCCGACTAAGTACCAGCAAGTTTTTAATGTCTGTGTTGTTGCCTGTCTCCAAAACACTTGGATCACTGAAGTAGCTTTCTAACAATAGCCCGAGCCAGCTTTAGGGGATCCTGAGGTCACCTGAATCCACACAGCTGCTTCCAATGAACTCTCATTCAGCTGCATTCATGCCTGAAACTTGACAACACTTAAAGTCATGAACTGTCCGGAGGCAAGTGAAACAGAACATCTGGCTTCCTCTGGAGCAAGTCAAAACAAGACTTAGCTGTGAGATGTGGCCAGTTCCAGGGGCCTCGTTCACAGAGAGAGGGCAGAGGGCCTCTGGAGATCAAAGACAAAGGGCTGGAGGAGAGTCACAAAAACCTCAGCCAAAGGTCAAAAGAGCTGGAGATGTGAATGCTTTCAGAGCTCAGCAATTGTTCTCCCTAAAGGGAACATGAAGTCATTCCAAGATTATCTAGCATCTACAACTAAGAGTGACTAATAAAAATATCTCAGATCAATAAGATTCTTATGGATTGTTAGCCGTTAAAATATATATATTTACCTATTGTCCCTATAATTAGGGATCAGAGATAGCAAGACAGAAAAGAGGGTTTGCTCCATTGTGTGTTCATTTATAACACAACTCCATCAGCTGAGACTCAGAGGTCACTAGTGCTTCTTCAGCTACAAACCACCAGTCAGCTCTCCCAAGACATATCAAATGGGAAATCGGTGACTTCTTAAATGATATATTATATAGTCTTATAACACCCTATGGTTGCTAAGAGTTTAAGGGCAAAAGACCACTGGCTTTGATATTCATAATCCTTGTAACTTTATTTATATGACAAAATAGAAGTTGCTCTTTCTCCACAGTATCTTTTTTTTTCATCCCCTGCACAAAATTAACACTCAGTAATTCTTTCCACAGGTGTTTGTATCACAACAGTTCATAATAGCTCACAGTCTGGGGAGGAGGCAGCATTGCTAGTGATTTGCAGCTATGGTTAGAAACAGATCAATAAAAGGAGTCTGCCAAAGACAATTAAATTTACAATGTTGTTGTTTTCCTGGTGTCTTATTGTTCTTTTAAAAATAATCTAGGGGTTCTGGAGAGATAGGTCAGAGATTAAGAGCACTGGCTGCTCTTCTAAGAGACCCAGGTTTGATTCCCAGCATCTCCATGGTAGCTCACAACTATCTGTAACTCTAGTTTCAGGGGATACAGCACTCTCTTCTGACCTTTATGGACACCAGGCACACAAGTAGAATACAGACATATATGCAGGCAAAATACTCATATACATAAAATAAAATACACTGTAATTTTTTGAAAAGGCCAGGGCAATAGCTAAGTCAGGATGTGTTTGCCTGGCAACCATAAAGACCTAAGTCTGATCCTAGAAACCACATTTTAAAAAGCCAGCCCAGTGATACTAGGCATGATGGTACCACCTGAAATTCCAATGCTGGGATCTGGGGGGCTTGCTGGTCAGCCAGTGTAGCCTACTCGGTAAATTCTATGCCAGTGAGAAAATGGCTCTAAAAACATAATAAAAAAAATAAACAAACAAAAATATGCAGTGGGTGGTGTAAGGATTCCTGGCATTCCACGTAGCTGAGCCTACTCAGGCCCAGGTAGGATGCACCTTTTACTGGGGCACGCCCCTGGGCATAGCTGTGTAAACCCTGCAGCACTGCGTACGGAAGCACCTCCCTGGACCCAGAAGGACCTCCCTGGACCCATGATGCATACCCATGCACGCCCCTTCCCTTAAAAGCAGCTGCAAGCGTGTGCTCCGACCCTTTTTCTCTGTCCTCTGACTTCTGTTTTGCTCCTCTGTGTCTTCACCCGCCTGGGAGTCCTCTCTTAAATAAACTCTAGTGTATGGCCTTGTTAGTGTGTACTTGCTTTTGTGCACGGAACTAACAGGTGGTACCTGTTCTCCACACACACTTGAACACACCACACATGCATACAGACAGACAAAATTTAATAGTCCCCAATCACCTATAAAACTAAACAGAGTCCTAAATCTTCTATGTTTCAGACCATAAAATGAATTCCATGCTCCTGGATCCTACAGCCATGACAGCTTCTCCTAATCCCAATATCAACAGCAGCTAAAGTCAAACAACACAAGGCTGTAATTACCGATAAGACAGGTTTCGCTTTACCACCATTCAAAGATAAACAACAGAGAAATAAATTAGTAACTTGTCCACAGTCACAATGTAGAATACAATAGAGCTGGGATTTACACCTGGGCAGCCTGACATCTAAGCAAAAATCACTCAATCATTTCTATGTCTTGAACTTGTTTATTCCTTCACTCTACCCTATCCTGAACATCTGAACACACCCCTCTAAAGATATCTCTTGTCAAGATCCCATCAAATACTACATCTTCCATAAAGTTTTTTTGGCTATTCCTATCCAAGTGGCATCTCATTTTGCTTAGAGATCATATAGTGTTTTTCTCAGATCTTTCTATCTCCCTGATCACCCTGATTGTATTTTATTGCTTGCTGGGTTTCTTGATTTGGGCCCCCCAAATCTATAAACCCTCAGTCTAAGTCCTGTACTAAGAACTCTTCACCCCCACCTACATGACTACATGGCAAGCTTGAGACCAACCTAAGCTATGTGAAATCAGGTCTCAAAAACAAAATCCCTTCACACCTGAGCAATGTGCTAAGAATCAGAGACTTTGGATTGTAGCCCTGAGTTCAGTCCTTAGAACCAATTTCCACCAGTTATCCTTTGACCTTCAGAGAGAGAGAGAGAGAGAGAGAGAGAGAGAGAGAAAGGGGGGCATATAAATTTTCAGTGTTCATTTAATAAAATCTTCCCTGTGGTAGTCTAATTTTCTTGGGATAAAACACAAAATCAGAATCAGTTATAGTATCAGATGGCCTAGTCTTATGTTACATCAACCTCAAAACAACCGGGTGAAAGCTGAGAAAATATTTTCACATTTTCAAGAAAGATAAAGGGGAAGGACAGAATCAGACAGAGACACAATTCAGCTGCCCAAGAAGCAAGATGTAAAGAAATAGGTAAGCCACTGACCACGTGAGAAATGAGTTGATCTAAGATGCAAGAGGTAGCTAGCAATGTGCCTGAGACATAGGCAGAACAGCATGTAATTAAAAAAAAAAAAACAGAATCATTTCAGAGAAGGGTAACTGTAGACAGTCATCAGTTGGCAATGTCTAGGTGTGTATCTAAATAGTGCCACTGTTTTCTAAGAACTTATAGGCATCTCCAGGCTTTCCAAGATCATGAGACTATGGAGTTTTGTCTTTGAAATAAAGAAGACTGAGGACCTTTGCGATGATGGCTCAGAGGGTAAAGATACTTACTGATAAGCATCATGACCCCAGGTCAATACCTGAAACTCACACAGCTTCTGCAAGTTGTCTTCTGATTACACATCTCTCTCTCCTTCTCCCTCTCCCTCTCCCTCTCTCTCTCTCCCTTTCTCCTCTCTCTCTCTCCTCACCCCTCTCCCCTCCTCCCCCGACATGTTTTATGATGTTAATGATGACTTAGCTCAGCGGAAGGCCACTTGCCTAGTATGTATCTCTGAATTTCATCTCCAATACTATTTTTTTTACTTTCATTTTTTATTTTTTCTTTCCCTTTTCTCACCTCTTTCCAGCCATCCGCCAGATTCCCCCTAGTCCATCTCCCTATTTTTATTTTTCTTTAAAATTTATTTATTTATTTATTATAGTGTTCTGCCTGCAGGCCAGAAGAGGGCACTAGATCTCATTACGGATGGCTGTGAGCCACCATGCCACTGCTATGAATTGAACTCAGGACCCTTGGGAGAGCAGCCAATGCTCTTAACCACTGAACCATCTCTCCAACTCTCTAACACCATTTTTAAAAGAAGAAGAAAAATATATATAGCTTCTTCTAGAATACTAAGCCATTCAAAAGACTATGTAATTCCATGGTGGGTGGCTGAGGAGCTCACACACCAAGAATCTCTGGTGTTGGTTTGGCTAATTCATGTTATCAAGCAAAAAGAAAGCTCTGGTTCTTTTAACAACATAGGCAACTCCAGGCTAGTGCATCTAGATTTCCTTGCTGGCCTTAGCAGTTAGTGCCATGTCTTGTTCCTAGAACAGATTAAATCTGCCCTGAAAATGCTTTTCAGGGAAAATATCTTTTGTTTACTGGGCAATGTTAGACAACTTTAGTAATGCTGATAGTCCAAGTCTCCTCTCTACAATGGCCTGTGTTGCTTTTCTCCATTAGCTATTTCCAGTTCAGTCTACCCTGTTTGTTTGAGATAACAAACAACACATTTCACTTTGTTTCTTTTTTTTAACAAGCACATTGTAACTCAGACCTATTGTTAGGATTCTAAATGGTCTACCCTTCATAAAAAATAAAAGGTGCCAAGAAATGGTCATTTGAGGAAATGGAATTCTTTCCTCTAGGATTGAGTCGATTACTGCTGATCCCGAGGGAAACAGATATACAGCAATCCTGTTCTACCTCCCTTCCCATGTCCCAGCCACTTTCACATTTCTACCTGAGTCACTGAGCTCCTGCCAAGCTTGCTGGAAGAACCCATCTGTAATATCCCTAAACAAAGAAACTCTGAATGCTACACCCCTAAACGTGAGGGACACCCTTAATCATTTCCCTGTACCATGTGGGTCCTGTCCCAAGAACCATGAAAATTGACTCGTACAAGCTGTTCTAAGACCTCCACACATGTACTTTGGCACGTGTGTGCATACAGACACCTACAGACACAATAAAATAACTAAGTAAATAAAAAAAATTGTCCTTTGAAAAAAAAGAAAAGAAAGGGAAGAGAGAAGGGAAGGAGGAGAAGCAGTAATTGTGTCTTTATCCCTGTGTGTTCAATACCTAGGAACTAGACAGACATCCCAGCATGCCATGACAACCCCTGCTGGTCTGATTACTGCACTATAACAGTTTCTAAGTCAGAATCAGCTACAAACTCCTGGAAACTAGTCATCTGACAGGTTAAGCTATGGAGCAAATGAAATATAAAATATTATTTCAGACTTTGCCGGTTTAGAGTAAATAAACAAAATTGTGAGATGAGAAGAAATCATTTACATGTTTTAAATTGCCTGAAAAAGAAAAAAGAGAGAGATTCATTTTCAGGAAAAAAAATAGAAGAGAAAAATAGTGTCAAACTGTCCGCAACTTTTATAGGTTGAGCATTGTTGCAGTGAGCCCCCGCTTCCTGGGTTCCTGTGCTCTCAGTCCGAGTGAAGCTGCAGTGAGCCCCTCCTTCTGGGTTTCCACTATCAGATTTCTTGTTTCTTCTTTGCTTTATTTTTATCAACTTCACAGATTTGTGAAAAAGAGAAGTTCTTCCCAGTCTAAAGTATGTTTCATTTTCCTTTCATGAGTTTGTTCTTTGGCATGTATTCTAGCATGTTTCCCAGTTTTAGTTTGGCATCCAAAAGATGGAAGGGCCCTCTCTGTCACAGTGCAGAAACTGCACATAGAGAGAGAAGCAGGAGGCCCCAGGCAGAGAAGCTGCACCTCCAGACTGCCTGTGAACTTTGCTAGTGCAGGCCAGGATTGTGTTCCTGGATCCTGCTTCCTAGGCAGTTCTTCCCAGAGCAGGAGGAGATATTCTGAGATCCAGTCAACACATCAACACCACGCTAACACCATCATGGCTGACATTTCTGCTTTCATGCTGGGAAAATGTGCTCAGAGTTGACAAAAGAAAAAATTATGACAAATTTAGTTTAAACATCTTAACTGGCTTCCTTTGGGAGTCTAGACCCAAGCAACATCTTATTCTATAAAACAGAATGAGGACAGGGGAGATAGCTCCATCAGTACCCTGCTCATTCCATCCCAGCACCCACATTTTAAAGCCCGACCAGCAGTTCCTGCTTGGGTGACAAACTGATCCCCAAAGGCTTGTTGAACAGCCAGTCTAGTAAAGTGGACAAACTTCAGGCTTACTGAGAGACGCTGCCTCAAAAATAGTTGATGATGATGATATTGAAGTAAAGAAGAAGAGGAGGGGGAGGGTCGGCCTGATTGGGAAGAGAGCTGAGGGCTGGAGAGATGACTCAACCGGCAAAGGCTAGGCTCACAACCAAAGATATAAGAGAAGAAAGTTGAGGAAAAGAGAGAACAAAAGAGCAAATTGGTTGTTTCAAAGTTTCTGTCTTTGCAAGACAGGGATAGAAATACAGACTAATAGAAAGTAACTGACATCAGATTACCTGTGTACAAGGATTAAGAGAGGAAATGCCATCATCACTCTGGCCTGTCTGGGAACTTGGTCTTTATCCATCACTCTCCTGATTTCTCACAAGGGCAGATGAAACATTTGGCTTAATGTTTAAGCTAAACGTTCAGCTTAAACATTTAGCATGATTGATTCATTTTGGGGTTGGTCTTGTTTGCTGCTGGGAAACATTTGTTTAACTATGCAAAGATGCTGCATTTGTTTATCTATGTAATGATGTATTGCTGTTTCTCCTTGCCTGCCTAAAGAACCTGATTGGCCTAGTAAAAAGTTGAGTAGCCAATAGCAAAGGTGGAAGTATAGGCAGAATTTCCTGGCAGGGAAAATAAGTTGGAGGAATTTAGGCTCAGGGAAAAAAGAAAAGAGATGCCTGGAGCCAGCCAAACACAAGGGAAGCAAAAAAGTAGGACACACAGAACGAAAGAAAGATAAAGAGCCCAAAGGCAAAATGTAGATGAATAAAAACAGGTTAAATTAAGTTAAAAGAGCTAGAGATAAACCTTAGCTAAGGCTGAGCATTCATAATTAATATTAAGTCTCTATATCTTTATTTGGGAGCTGGTTGGTGGCCCAAAGAAAATTCCAACTACAGTTTGGCCTAGCAGAAGCTCAGACAAAGTAGTGGCTTCCTGTAAATGTTGTAAATGTGTGTGTGTGTGTGTGTGTATATATATATATATATATATATATATATATATATATATATACTGAGGAGGGTGTAGGGTAGAGACTGGCTGTCTAGGAACTCACTATATGAACCAGCTATGTAAAACTCACAAAGATACACCTGCCTCAGTCGCCTGAGGGCTGGAGTTAAAGTGTACAGCACCACGCTTGGCATCATGTTACATATATTTAATTCTAGACTCTGATCTGAGAGAAAACATATAATAGAGCATTTGATATTTGTCTTTCTGAGTGGGCATGTTTCTCTTAATACCATGATCTTCATTTTTCTGTAAATGACCACTGAATAAGAATCCACTGTGTATACTAGTCACATTTTCTCTACATATTCAATCCTTGAATTGATCTGTATCTCAACCAAGCCATGACCTGGATCGGCTGAAGGATTCAAAATTTGGACAAATAGAGGAAAGGGGTCCCCGGGGCACTAATCCTACAGGCAGAGTCATATTGAGAAGGGATTTGGAGAATTTGAACATAGTAAGTGGGTGAAGGACTGAATTGTTTTTCAAACCTAGCTAGACAAAGAGCAGATTTGTCCAAATACCTTTATCTACGGAAGCTATAACTCAAATCACAGGCAGAGTGGCAAGTGGAATGCTAAGCAAAGGCGGGGACAGGATGGGAAGAAGAGAGAGCAGAGCAGTAAACCCTGGCTTGGCCCTCTCAGGCACGCTCCTCTTGGTGTCAGGGTTTGGAGAGTGTTTCTTATCCTTGAAGAGCCTCAACGCCCTTTAGCCTTTGCTTTCCAACCAGGAACACCAGAAGAAATGACGCTTGGGATGCCCAATAAGAACACCGCACTGCCACACTCTGGAGAGTTCCATTTGGAGCCTGCTCCAGGGAAATGTACAGTGAGTGAGATTAAATTCACTGTAGCCATTCGTTCAAGGTGACGAACCCAGGGCTGGGAGTGTAGCCCAATGGTGGGGTACATAGGTAGCATGCAGGAGGCTCTCAATTGGATCCACAGCACCAAAAAGAGATAATCAGCCCTTGCTGAAAAGGAATTTACCAATTGTCAACCCACAGGATCAAGTGAGATCTAGCCCCTTTGTCTGCGGCTCTCCTCAGTGACTTGTTATTCATATTGACATTAACTAACAATGTCTACTGTGTCTGTACAGCTGCTGTGAACAAAAGTTCCAGGAAAGAGGCTGCACCTGCCAAGGCTGACAGACTGATTAGAACTTCAACAAATTGTGAAGAGGTTTAAGTTGCAGGTTCAGAGCCTAATTCCCAATTATCTTGGACTAGCTCAGCCTCTTTAAATGACCACTTACCATCCACCTCTGTATGTAACTGAGCATCCTTGTGATTCTTAGGCAAATCCTTTGGAATGTATAAACAGACCCCAATTCCACCAACTCAAAATCAAAGAATGTCATCGTCAGAGACCATCGGAGGCCCGAGCAGAGATTTCTCACTTTGCTATAACACACATAGCTGGTATGCCCACTAACATATTTGAAAATGTTTTGATTTATGATTTCCTTTGTTCTGTTACTATAAAAAACTTTATGAAATTGTTACCATGTTGGGACACAGAATTTGGAGTAAACTAAATCTGTGTCACATGGCTATGGTCACTTACATTTGACTTCAGAATAAATTCTCTTACCCTCTCTGTGGTGAGAACTGGATTTTGTTCGTTAGCTTGTTTTTATTTTTTGTTTACATGAGCAATGCCAACAACGGCCATACCAAACACTTTACATCTACTCTGTCCTTAACCACTCACAGCAAATGTGGAGGGTAAGGTGCCATTGCCTCCTTCCTGGGGGACAGAACTTTCGTAGGCTACCCATGTATGTGCTTCCTTTGTTCCCCCTGTTCTCCAATCCCCTACCATCCAGAAGCAACGAGAGCATGCTACACTTGTTCCCTTCAGCTTGAGGACCATGCAACAGGAGTCCAGACAGATGAACCTGTTTCCTTGCACATGCCCGCAATCTCAGTTTAGGGAAAGCTGAGGTAAGAGACTGGGAGATGGGCTAATGTCAGCTACAGAGGATTGGAAGAGCAGCTACACTCGATCTACCCTGTCACAATCAATCAGTAAATCAGTATCCTCAACCCTACACTTTCAGAACAATGAAAAGGAAGGCTAGGAGGGAGAAAGGGAAAAACTGAAGGAGAGAAAGAATGTGAAGATGCTATGGTTCGAATCTGAGCAGTTTCATGCCTTAAACACTTGGTCCCCAGCTGGTTACTAGGAGATGCTGTGGAACCTTTTAGAGGTGGATCCTAGTTGGCAAAAGTAGATCAATAAGGATGGGCTTTTGAAGGTTAGAGTCTGGCTCTGGTGCCCTGTGTGTCCACTGTGACGTATAGAACCTGCATCACACACTTCCAATGTCATCAATGCTACCATGCCTTCCCCACCATAGTGGATTTTAATCCTCAGGAATCATGAGCCCAAATATACCTTTCTACTCTTAAATTTTTTCTATCAGATATTTTGGCCACAGTGACACACAAATAATAAAAGAGGAGGAAAGAGTGTTTTATTATGATGTGGTTTTCAGAAGCAATAGAAGTCTTTTGTGTCATTAAAATGTCTGGAATCTTGTTTCCGGAGATGAATAACTCGGGTCTTATATATCAGCCTGCTAAGCTGGCCCCTTTTCAGAGACATCAAATGTTTCTGATATTCTTGGGGATGTTTGTAGTTGTTGTTTTGGTCTTCTAGTTGTTATGGTTTTTGTTTGTTTGTTTGAGATAGGGTTTCTCTGTGTAGTCCTGGCTGTCCTGGAACGCACTCTGTAGACCAGGCTAGCCTCAGACTCAGAGATCTGCCTCCTCTGTATCCCAAGTGCTGGATCAAAGGTGTGTCCCATCACTGCCCGGCTTGATGTCCTTGTTTTTAACTGTAGTTAAACAGCTTGATCGAAGCAACTGGATTTGAAACAAATTCAGTATTGTTTCCTTCATAGATAAATTTCTCTTTCTTGGCTTCAGATACTGAACCAGCAGCACAGGGTTTCATCTGTCTTACAGATTTATTTTCACTCAAGAAACTTCTAACTTCAACAAAAAGCATCTTCTAATCTAGCAATGTTGATGGGAACAAGAAAGACAATACACATATACCTCCTCCTCCTCCTCCTCCTCCTCCTCCTCCTCCTCCTCTTCCTCCTCCTCTTCCTCCTCCTCCTCCTCCTCTTCCTTTCAGTCTGTAAAGGAAACCCAGAGCAGTACTTTAGACTAAGCTCTACACAAGACATGGGAAGTTGGGGATGCTATTTCCCCACCACTGGGCTTCTTGTTCTTTCCATAGAGATAGAGTTCTACACAGGTGTGACCCAGTGGGTTCCAATGGGCCCTTCAAGTAGCTCTGAGTTCCTTCATATTGAGGCCAGCATTTTCTGAAGTGTTGATACCCCATCACCGAGACAAGTCTTCATTCCCTCAGTAGATATGCAAAGGGGGAAACTGATTTTAACTTTCAACTAAAAGAATTACTATAAAAACCATGAATCTAGGACTGGGTAAATGGCTTAGCAGCTAAGAATGTTTGCTATGTAAGCACAAGGGCCTGATTTAGTAGAAAGCATGTGGTTATAATCCCAGTGCTATAGGGAGGGGGGATGAAAGAATTGCTGGGGCTTGCTGAGCACCAGCCTAATCCAGGTCCAGGGAGAGACTCTGCGTCGAAAGAATAATGCAGAGAGTAATAGAGAAAGACACTCAACATCCATGGGGCCTAGGAATATGCATACATCACATATACCAGAGAGAAGGGGAGAGAGAGCCGACAACCATAGATAAGAAGAAATCATTTTTTATAAATCATCAATCCTAGCCCAGCATGGTGGCATATGCCTTTAATCCCAGCACTCAGGGCAGAGGCAGGGGAATCTCTGATTTCTGAATACAAGGCTATCCTGATTTACAGTGGGAATTCCAGGTCTGCTAGGGCTACACAGAGAAACCCTGTCTCCAAAAAAAATTAAAATAATAATAACAAATAATATAGTAAATAAAATCATCAGTCTTCTATTTTCCCCTTTTCTATCTTTCCTCAGTCAAACTCATGAATGTCACAAATATCACTTCCTCAAACTTACATTCATTTTTATACTCTAATATACTTCTACTATTATATATGTGTTTCTGAGCAATTTACAGTTTCTATTGTCTTCCTGTTGTGACATATAAGATATAGTTTTTCCCTATCCCGATCTTCACTCTCACACTCCCCAGGCCCTCCAAATCATTCTATAACACATTTGATTAAATTAATATTTCATATTTCTACCTTTTTTCTTCTACAGTCCACACACCAGGCAAGCTGCCTGTAGTGAGCTGGCCTCTCAGCAGCCCAGGAAGGTCTTAAACTTCTAATCCTTCTACTTCAGCCTGTTGAGTAGACGGGGTTATAGGCTATGCCAACAGGCCTGGCTCTATTTGCGCTTTTTCGAGTATAGAAATAGTGTTCTGTCTCACAGCCTAGTAGTGTCTCGTGGTAATAGTTCCTTTCTTAAATGTTTGCTCATCTTTGTTGACTAAGATTATGAGTTTTTCCCACCTAGAAGAATGTGGTCTCAATATAGCAATAAAGATTGGTTATCAAAAAAGGAAGTCCATTTTTGGCACTCTTGGGTTTGTGGTCTGAAAGTTTCTATCCACTCTACCTATTTTAGAATTTTTTTTAATGTGAGGTTTTAAGAAAATAAATACCTTGCCTAAATTCATACAGTTGTTAAGTGGTGGGTCTAAGAATATGCTGAAAGGACTATTCTTCATAACTGTTTTTCCCATGAAGATCATGCCAACACCCAGAATACAGTTTTCCAAGGGACCAATCTCTTGATATAGAACCTGGGTGCCTTTGAACCGGTAGTTCTCAAACTTCAGTTGACATAAGCTTGTTGAGACAGTTGCCTGGGTCCTACCCCTGTGTCTTCCAATGCCTTAGGTTGGAGCAAGAGCAAAGAGCTCAGAGGCTGGCTAAGAACTCTTCTCTAGGGACACGTGCTACATTAGACAAGAAATCCATAGTAAGACACTCTCAACACCTGGCCAGAGTCTGCATCCTGACAAAGAGTGTGAAACCCTGACCAGTAACTAACTCACACCACTCATTTCTCCAAAGGTCTGGACTCAGCCATGCAACCAGACTGAAGGAGAAAGAGGTTGTTCTACCCTATTTATAATTTAGCTTTTAGTTGAAGAACAGGCTGAGAGGCTTGGAAAAACTCATTCTAAACCAGTACCTGCATCGAGGTAGCATCAACAATATAAAGTTGCCAGTTGCTTCCGGAAAACTGTCACATAAGCCTGGCATAATGGGAATGCTGGTCATCATGTAGGGACTAACTGGGCTCATCCCCAACATGGACAAAGATCTGAACATCCATAAAGACAGATGGAACAGCAGAGAAGGGAAAAGCATCAGCTTTGTCCTTAAAGTCTGCTAAACAGAGGCTCCTGGATCCTCCCCTTCCACCTATTAGTCCTGTTTAGACAGACAGACAGACAGACAGACAGACACACACACACACACACACACACACACTGAGCTCAAGCTTGAAGAGGTCCCCTTTTCCCACAGTGTCTTCTGGAAACAAGAAGCCACCTTCTCAATGGGAGCTTGCTGTTGTCTACGTACATTTTAAATTCTCCTTCACTATGTCTCCATCAAGCACATCAGACAAAAATCCTAGTGGCAGGAAGGTGACCATGAATTTACAAAGGGCCACTAACGACGACCACTGTAACACCCAGGTGCAAACCGGCAAAGAGAAGTATAAAATGAGTGTCACCGTATGCAAAAAAAAAAAAAAAAAAAAAAAAAAGCCGTTGAATAGAAGACTGATAGGGAAAGAGGCCCCTTGCTAGCCTTCTTCCATTGGTAAGTAGAACTGAATAGACAAGTTAGATGTTAAAGTTACCTATCACAGGAGCTGGCTACAAGAAAGTTCAATTTACCCTTGTTTTTACTTATACATTCTAATGCCTAAACTCTGTGTTGGGAGTTATTTTCTCATAACAGAACCGTCCTGACAAAGAAGAAAGAAATCAAGAGAAACAGAGAGGAGAGTAATAAAAGACAAATATTAACAGACTTTCTCTATGAAAGAATCCAAATTTAAATTTTTTGTGTTTTAAAAATTTATTATTTTATGCACATTGTTGTTTTGCCTGTGTCTATGTCTGTGTGATGGTGTCAGATCCCCTAGAACAAGGGTTACAGACCGTTGGGAGCTGCCCTGTGGGTGCTGAAGTTAAACCCAGGTCCTCTAGACAATCAGGCAGTGCTCTCAACCACTAAGCCATATCTCCTGCACACACAGCCTTTTTTAAAAATTTTTAAATTTTGTTTTATGTGCATGAGTGTTTTGTCTGCCTGTATATAATGTGTGTGTGTGTGTGTGTGTGTGTGTGTGTGTGTGTGTGTGTGTGTGTGTGTGTAATCACTGCAGAGGCCAGAAGAGGGCACTGGATTCCCTGGAACTGAAGTTAGGGGTGGCTGTGAGCTATCATGTGGGTTCTGGGAATTAAACTCTGATCCTCTGTAACAACAAATACTCTAAATATAGAGCCACCTCTCCAGCCCAAGATGTAAATATGTATTTATATAAAGTGTCTGTACCCATATTAAAATATACATGCTTAAATGTCATGGGTACATAACTTAGAGGAGCAATGTGACCAAAAAGGGGAGGAGATCAGTGGCAGAGATAACGAAGGCCAGGGGTGAGGTGATGATGATGTCTATGTATGAGGAGGATGTTGTAAATAGCTCTGAACTTTCTAGGCCTGGGCCAAAGATTTAGTCTCAGTCTCGGCCCTGCTTTGCCTCAAATAATCACACACAGGCTTATATTATTTTTATACTGATTGACCTAGGGCCCAGGCATATAACTTGCTAGCTCCTTCATCTGAACTCAACCCATCTTGTTCAGCCATGCAGCTTGGTATCTTTTCTCAGAGCAGCATTTCAGCTTCTTTCCTCTGTGTCTGCTGCCGTCTCCTCATCGTGTCTCTGGCGTCTCTCTGGCAACTGTCTCTGCTCTTCCTGTACTCAGAGTTCTTAGCCTAGTAGCCCCATCCACACTTCCTGTTTGCCTTTGGCCAATCAGCTTTTTATTAGACCCATAGATGAGACAAATATTTACAATATTACCAGCATAATCCCACTACAGGATGTCATAATGAAAACCATGATTTCATACAGTAAAAAATTAACAAAATGGGTCTCCATAAAAATTAGGCAGGTGTGACAGCTGCTTGTGATTTCATTGCTCAGATGGCAGGGACAGTTGATCCCTGGAGGAAGCTGGAGAGCCAGACCTGCCAAAGTTGGTAAGATTGATGAGCTTTGGATTCAGCAGGAGACCCTGACTTGAAAAATAAAGAATGAGCCAGAAAGACTCCCAACATCAGTATCAGACCTATATATAGCTGGTTCACATATGTGACCACATAAGCCCAGATACATGTGAACACATACAAACCACACACAGACATATACAACACCCATACCAAAAAAAAGTAGAATATTTGACTTTTGTTTTACATTCTGTGTGTGTGTGTGTGTGTGTGTGTGTGTGTGTGTGTGTGTGTGTGGCAAAGGTAATAGTGGGCATGATTTCTCATTTAACCTGAACTCATATAGCTATATTACTTGCCTGAGGGATACGGTGATCCACAATCTCTGCCACCAGGGTCACAGACATGTGGCTTCTTACATGGGTGCTGAAGATCAGAACCTCAGGCTTGCTTAACAAGTGCTTTATCCTTAGAATCGTGTCCACAGACTTGTAGAACTTTTTTTATTTATTGTTTTTTATGTGCATTGGTGTTTTGCCTACATGTATGTCTGTGTGAGGGTGTCAGGTCCCTTGGAACTAGAGTTATAAACAGTTGTGGGCTGCCATATGATTGATGGGAACTGAACTGGGGACTTCCAAAAGAATAGCCAGTACTGTTAATCACTGAGCCATCTCTCTAGCCCTGTAATGTTTATTTCTAAATAGAAAAAAAATGCTTAGATAACAGGTACTGTAAAGGGAGGCTAACCCCAGGATTGACTTAGAGACTCACTGACACCCCAGAGACAGAATGTTCCTGCTTCTGCCACATTAGCTCCAGCAACATGGCTTCCAGAATATTCCACATCATTACTGTACACATTATAAAAGCCATTTCTCCCTTCCCTACACTACCTGTAACCACTGTTCTTCCCTCTCTCACTAGAAATGTTCTAGGTATTTTGTATAAGTGGATCAAACAGAACTTTTGCATCTGAGTTCTTATGCTTAGCATGTCTTCAAGGTTTTTCATGTTATAACATGTTGGGATTTTTTATATTCTTGCCTAAATAGATGTCTCTCAACAGAAGACACATAAAAGACCAAGAGGTCTATGAAAATGCACAAAAACACTAATCTGAAACAAAACCAAACTAAAAGTGTAGTAAGGAATCACTTCACATCTGATAAGTGCAGAGAAGAAAGAGAAAGTGCAGAAAAGGATGCTGGGAAAGAGCAGCTCTTTACACTCATTTTAGAAATGTAAATTGGTGGGGGCTGTGCTGGAGAGTTGGCTCAGAGTTTAAGGGCACTGACTATTCTTCCAGAGGACCTGAGTTTAATTCCCAGCAACTACATGGTGGCTCACAATCATCTATAATGACATCTGGTACACTCCTCTGTATACTGTACACATAATAAATCAAGAAATATTTTTAAAAAAGAGAAATGTAAATTGGTGCTGCCTCTATATAGAATAGCACAAAGTGTCTAAGAGAAGTTAATCACTGGGCTGAGGATGTGGCTTGGTGGGAGAGCACTTGCCTAGCACAAGGCTCTGGGTTCAGTCCCCAGTACAGTGAAAACTTTAAAAATTAAGGGTGGGCAAAAGGCATAATGAGTAAAACATACAAGCCAAACAAGGAGTTCAGTCCCTGAAAACCACAAAGTGGAAAGAGAGGGCTGGCTTTACAAACCTGTGCTCTGACTTACACACACACACACACACACACACACACACACACACAAAAATAATTTTACTTAAAAACAGAACTGCCATATGATGTAGCAAACCTACTTCTAGGTATATATATATATTCAACATGAAATGAAGTCAGTATGTTCAATGAAACATGGCTCACATTAGGCAGGACACCAACTTCAGCGTCCATCAGATGATGAATGGACAGATCCCTAGATTACTAAGATAAGGATAATTTATTTTGTTTTTCAAGACAAGGTCGCTCTGTGTAATAGCTCTGGCTATCCTGAAACCCACTTTGTAGACAATTCTGACCTCAAACTCACTGAAATCTGCCTGCTTCTGCCTCCCTAGTGATAATGAAATCTTAAAGGCTATGCTTTAAAAAATAATAAATAAGGAAATCCTGTCATATGCAATAACGTGGATGAATCCAAAGGACATCATACTAAGTGAAATAAGCTAGGCACAGAAAGAAAACCGGTTCATGATCTCATGGGATCTAAAAATTCTGAGCTGAGAGGATGGCAGGAGGACCTGAGTTCAAATCCCCAGCACCTACCTAAAATTGAACATAACATACACCTCTAATACCAACATTGCTACAGAGAGATGGGAAACATCAACTCCCCAGAAGTTTGCAGGCCAGCTATCCTGGCATAGGCAGCTGCAAACAAGAGTGACACTGTCTTAAGAAGGTTGGAAGTGAAGACTGACTCCAGAGATCGTCCTCAGACCTCACAAATGGAACTTGCCTGATGTGGTGGCACCCACCTGCCTTTAATCCCAACACTCTGGAGGTTGCTGCAGGCTGCTTCTGTGAGTTTGAGGCTACACAGAGAAACCCTGAGTCAAAAACGAAACAAAACCAAATTCACAGAAGTTGAGAATGGAACAGCGGTTACCCCAGATCTGGATGAGGAAGTGGGGGTGATGCTGATCAAGGCTGCAATTTCAATAACACAGACGAGTAATTCTGGACACTGGTTTACTGCATGGTTACCATAGGTCCCAACAATGAACTATATTCTCCTGTTTAATTTTTGTTGTTGGGTGTTCTTAGTTTTGGTTTTGGTTTGGAAGGGTTTTGGTGTTTTGCTTTGGTTTAGTTTGGTTTTTGGTGTGTCCTGTTTTGTTTTGAGATAAGCTCTCACTATGTATTCATGGTTGGCCCAAAACTTTCTATGTAGATCAGGCTGACCTCAAACTCACAAAGATCAACCTGCCTCTGCCTCTCAAGTGCTGGGATTAAAGGCATGCACTACCACACCTAATTCTATATTATATTCTTAAAATTGCCTAGGTAATAGACTTTAAGATTTTTATCACTGCCAAATGGTGGTGGTTCACACCTTTAATGCCAGTGCTTGGGAGACAGAAGTAGGCAGATCTCTAAGTTCTCAGTTGAGATCAGCCTGGTCTACAGTGAAGAGAGTAAACTTAATTCAAGAAGCCCCATTTTGTATTCTACTAGCCATAGAGATAAAATAGAGTTCAGTTTCACATTTCAGGCAGGGGCTTGCCCAGTTCCAAGAAAGAAAACCTGTCTAAGGACACCTGGATGGTCCACTCCTCAGGTAGTCAAAACCTGCCAGCCACACTACCCAGGTGGGGTCCAGGAACGTTAAGCTGTAAAAAGTCCCTAAGCATGAGTTCTTCAAGAGCACACCTGAAGCCTTGACCCCAAGTAACTCTGCCTCATGGTCTTTGCCTACAAAAAGCTTGTGTAACTTGGGGTGCTCAGCTCTTCCCTGCATCGCACTCATGGGGTGCGAGTGCAGAGAACAATCTCCCTGCCTAGGCTTGTATCAAGCTGACAATAAACCTTGCTGTTGCATTTCAGACATCTCTGTCTCCAGCGGTCTCTCTGGGTGACTGAGATTCAGGCATTACATACAGAACAAGTTACAAGAGATGCATAGGGCTACACAGTAAAACTCTCAAAAAAAAAAAAACAAAAAACAAAAAACCTAACTAAACAAACAAACAAAACCAATACCCCAAGAATTCTCCCACTGAAATAAGTGATGCATGTGCAAATTGATTTAGCCACTCCAAAATGTATACTTTTTAAAACACATTCACAATATATACAATTCTTGTTTGTTAGTTAACTAAGTATTTATAAGATTTCTAAAGTAATATCATTTCTTCCTCTGGCTAAATAACATTTTATTTTAAACACACACGCAATATTTCTCTATTCACTCATTAATGAACACTTAGACTGCCTCTACCTCTTGGTTGCTGTGAATGCTGCTATAAACATAGGTGAGTGTCTTAGTTAGGGTTACTATTACTGTCCAAAATCAAGTTGGAGAGAGAAGGGTTTATTGAGCTTACACTGCTACATCCATAGTTCATCACTGAAGGAAGTTAGAACAGTAACTCAAATAGAGCAGGATCCTGGAGCTGATACAGAGGCCATGGAGGATGCTGCTTACTGACTTGTTCTCCATGGCCTGCTCAGCCTGCTTTCTTATAGAACTCAGGACAATCAACCCACAATAAGCTGGGACCTCCCACATCAATCAATAATTAAGAAAATGGGAGCTGGAAAGATGGCTCAGAGGTTAAGAGCACTGACTGTTCTTCCAGAGGTCCTGAGGTCAATTCCCAGCAACCACATCGTGGCTCACAACCATCTATAATGACACCTGGTACTCTCTTCTATATACTGTATACATAATAAATAAATAAATAAATCTTTTAAAAAATTAAGAAAATGGATTTACCTACAGCCCAATCTTATGAAGGTATTTTTTCTCAATTGTGGTTCTCCAGTGAACCTAGGCTGTGTCAAGCTGACATAAAATTAGCCAGCATAGTGAACAACTATCTGAGACCCTGCTTTCAATTATTGGTGTTATATACCCAGAAGCAGAATTGGTGGAGCACATGGTAATTCTATGTTTAATTTTTCTTCAACAGCAATAAGCAATGAACAAGGCTCCCAATTTCTTTTGCATCCTTACCACTTGTCATTTTCTCTTTATTAAACAATGATAGCCATTCTAATGATATCTCACTCTGCTTTTGCACTTCGCTAACATTTGGGGAAGTTGAACATTATGTCATGTCATTATTGGCCACTTGTGGGTGTGACATTTAGTACTAATTGTCTACTTGACAAGACCTAAGATTACCTTGAAACTATATTTTTAAGGGCTTTTATACATGAGGTTAATGGAAGTGAGAAAAACCACCTATTTGTCCAACTGAAGAAAAGACAGACAGCTAAGCTGAGGCCCAACATTCATCCCACCTTCCGATCACAAATACAATGTGACCAGCTGCCTGCCTCAAGCCCCTTGTCTCCAGACCACCCCCACTAGAATGACCAATGAACCAAAATAAACCTTTCTCTTCTTTTTTTAAAAAATATTTATTTATTTATTTACTTTATTTTATGTGAATTGGTGTTTTTGCCTGCATGTATAACTGTAAGGGTGTCAGATCTTGGAATTACAGACAGTTGTTAGCTGTCATGTGGCTGCTGGGAATTGAACTCAAGTCCTCTGGAAGAACAATCAGTGCTCTTAACCGTTGAGCCATCTCTCCAGCCCACCATTCTCTTCCAGAGTTCTTATGACAGAAGTTTCTGTCACAAGATGTAACTAATAGAATAGGCCTTCTCTAGAGAATGTTCTATCTACTCAAGAACCTGTTTTTCAATTTCTGTTGTTCTGTTTTTAATATGTTTGTATTAACTCTTGGAAAATTTTATACATGCATACAATATATACTTCTGCTAATAACTCCCACATGTACCACCACCACCCTTTTGCTGTAGAGTTTTAGTTATTTAATATCTTAGATATTAACCTCTTAGTAGATGCATGACTTAAAACCTTTTTCTCCCACCTGCTAGTAGTATCCTGAGATGAACAAAGGTTTTTAAAGTTGGTGAAGTCCAAGTATCTAATTCTCTTGCAGGGGGAGTTATACCTCTGGTGTCATAGCTACAAATTCACTGTCATGTGTAACCACTCAAAGCCCTTCATTTGTGTTTTCTTATGTAGGTTTTAGAATTCTAGCTCTGATGTGTAGGCTCTGGTCCATTTGGATTAATATTGTATGTGGAGGCTGGAGTAAAGGGAAGATCTCATTTTAACATTGTATTTATTTTACTTAATATCATATTTTAAATAGTAATTCAAATATTAATATATCTTTAAGATCTATTATTGCACAAATTCTATTTAATATTATAATAAAAACCCAGAGCCAGATATTAGGATTAAAGACATGGGTCACCATTCCCTGACCTTCATGGCGGGTGGCTTGTCCTGTAATTTTCCAGACTATTTTTATTAAATATACAATATTTCACCACAATCTATAAAATATTTTCTGAGCTTATCTAAAGCTTTGTATCTTTTTTTAAAATCTTTTCATTCTTTTTCCTTTTTTGAGACAGAGTCTTTGTATATAGCTCTGGCTGGCCTGGAACTCAGAGTCTGCCTCCCTCTGCCTTTAGAATGCTGAGATTAAAGGCATGTGCCACCATTATTCCTGACTTGCAAAACAGTACTTACTTTAAAAATGCATCTATGTTGGCAGTCAGTGATGGTGTATGCCTTTAATCTGCACTTAGGAGGCAGAGGCAAGTGAATCTCTGATTTTAAGCCAGCCTGGTGTACAGAGTAAGTTCCAGAGCCATCAGAGCTACTCAGAGATTCTCTGTCTCTGGGTGATGCTGGGGGAAGAGGATGCATTTATAGATTTCTCTAGAATCTAACAGAGTTTCTGTAGGATTTTTCCACATTCTCCAACTAGTATCCAACCAGCTAGAGCAGTCTACAGCTTCAGTTCCAAGGGACCGGGTCCTCTTCTGGCCTCTACAAGCACCACATACATACAGACAAAACTCATACATATGACTGTTTAAATCTTTTTAAAATATAGAAATAAGAAAAAATTAAATGTAACCACTATAACATGAAAATTGCACTTTTAATTTAATTCAAAATCAAATTTAAATAATCTTATGATACTAATACTACCATAGTAGAGATTCCAAAGCCTAGATTTTCTAAGGTTTTTTTTTTTTTCAGAAAAAAAAGAAATACTTATTTTATACTCTACCTTCTTATGAAATAGTCTTCAAGAACTGCAAATTAATATATCTATATCACTAGTTTAATATTAGATGTAAAAATCGCAAGATAAAAGATATCTTTCAATTCCCTATAGAAGCTTTATTAAAGAACCATGCTTCAGAGACAAGTGCTCTACGCCTGTAATCCCACCTTTGTTTTATTTCTGCATATCCAGTATTTTTGTTAATACAGTTTTTTAATGGGTTTTTTTTGAAGATTTATTGATTATGTATAGTGTGTTCTGCCTCCATGAGGCCTGCACGCTAGCAGAGGGCATAGATCTCATTATAGATAACCATATGAACCACCATATAATTGCTGGGAATTGAACTCAGGAACTCTGAAAAAGCAACAAGTGCTCTTAACCTCTGAGCCATCTCTCCAGCCCCCGTTAATCAAGTTTTAAACACTTTTTTAACCTTTTAGAAAAATAATTGTTTCTTTTTGAGAAATAATAAGTCTAAAGTTTGTTTATCTTTCTCTTCTTTTCTGGTGGAGAAGAAACCCAAAGCTAGGAAGACTACATTCCTCTTTAATTTCATTTTATGTGTTTAAAGTTTTGTTTTTATTTTATGTGTCTAAGTGTTTCACCTGTGTAAGTGCTTCACATGTGTGCAGTACCCAGAGAGGCCAGAAGAGGGCATCAGATTCCCTGGAACCGGAGTTATAGATGGTGGTGAACCCCCCTTTAAGAGCCAGGGACTTAAGAAGATCTAAGCTTAGCTCTTCTGCATCAACAGTGGTCTTCACCACTGAGCCACTGTCTCTCCAGCCCTTTAAAGATATTGTTTTCATATATTCATTTTTTCCCTTTCCCATTATGTGGTCCCTCAAACAGTATTGCTTTGCTTTGGAGAATATTTCCCCTCAACTATGTTGTCTTGGCTGTGTTTATCCCTATTTTCTTTTGGAGTGACAGCCAGAGTCAGGGTGACATGGCACTCTGAACCACAACATCACCTGGATGCAAATTTAAAAATGTAACTTTCTCATTATCTGTAACAATTTTGTCTCCCTCATAGGCCTTCACTTCTTTTTTTTATAGCTGTGTTCAGATTAGGGAAAGACTATTTAACCTGTCAATTACTAGGAATATAGTTGAATGGTTGAGCACCTGCCTTACACGATCAAGGCCCTGGGTTTAATACAAAGCACTGTAAATTAACACATTTTGCAGTTATGAGATATCTCTGCCCCTTGAGAGTAAAATAATCAACTTCAATAAAGTCTATTCCTTAACAGTGTTTAATATTTCATTCACATAGGTAGCAGGTTGAAAATGTCTTCAAAATTCTATCTAGAACCTGTGAGTGGGATCCTATCTGGAAATAGGGTCTTTGCAAGGTCCATGAGATTTTGCTATAGTCTGAATGAATGTATGTACACACACACACACACACACACACACACACACACACACACACACACACTGAGAGGTTAACTACTAATATCACCATAATAGTATTTGAAGGTAGAACTACTGAAAAATTGGGTCATCAGAAATACTAGGTAACAGGAAGACTCATGGGAAAGGGGAAATAGAGATTTCCTGAGTAGACTGAGGGCAGGTGGGGACAGGTTGGTGGGGGAGGGGACAGAGAGGGGGAGTACTGAAAGAGACTACTGGAAAGGGAGAATATTTGGGGGTCAGGTAAAAACCTGAAGCAAGGAAATCTTGCAGGAATCTACAAGCGTGACCCCAGCTAAGACCCCTAGCAATATCAGCTACGTTGCCTAAACTGACCATCTTCTGTGATTAGACTGGTGCCTAGCCCAAATGTCATCAGAGAGGTGTTATCCAGCAACTGATGGAAACAGATGCAGATCCACAGCCAATCGTTAGGCAGAGTTCAGGGAGCCCTACAGAAGACGGGGAAAGGAGATGTGAGCACCAGAGAAGTCCACCGCCAGACAGCTCATGGGAAGGCTCATGAGGTCAGCTGACCTGCGCTCATAGAGGCTCACAGAGACTGAACAGACAACCAGGGAGCCTGCATGGGACTGACTGAGGCCCTCTGCTTATATGATACAGTTGTGTAGCTTGGACCTCTTGTTGGACTCTTAACATTGGGAAAAGGGACTGTCTCCAACTCTTTGGCTGCTTTTGGGACCCTGCTCTTCATACTGGTTCGCCTTGCCCAGCCTTAATACATGGAGAGGTGTTTGGTCTAGCTGCAGCTTGATATGTCGTGTTTTGTTGACCCTCATAGGAGACCTGCTCAGGAAAACCTGAGCAGAGAGGGAGGAGGAATAGATGGGGGAGGGAACAGAAGGGGAAGGAACTGGGAGGGGAAGAGAGAGAAGAAACTGTGCCCAGGAAGTAAAATAAATACATTTATTACAAAAAAAGAAAAAGAAAAAGAAAAGAAAAATCAGGTCATGAAGGTAGAGTCTTCATAAATGGGATTATTGCCCTTAGAAAAGAAGCCCTACAAGATTTCTTTGCCTCTACTGCCATATGAGTGACAGAGAAGAGATGGCAGTGTATGAAGCAGGAAAGAGTCGGCTTGTACTTGATCTTAGATTTCTCAGCCACTAAAACCTGGGCATGTTCCTGATGATCAGAGCTATGTTACAAATATCATTTTGTTGCAACAGCCCTAACAGACTGAAACAGACCTTGCACCATGGAACAAGGTACAAACCTGCTGGGCGTTGAACTTCCTTCTCTCCTCATAATAGCCCACACGATCGCTGCTGATCCAAGGATAATAGTCAGGAGCCATGGTGAATGGATCCCTCCATCTTTCTTTATTCTACATCTGGGACTGACGGCTTCCTGTTCTCCAACCTGCTTATATCACTGCCTGAGCTTCAAGGAAAATCTCCAGCCTTTGATGCACCAATGAGAGCCAGAAAAATGTTTCCTGTGTTTCAAAGTCTGACTCCAATAGTCTTCCCCATTGGGTATCAAACACTTCACGTTGATCCTTCTGTATTTCCTATATAAGGATCTACGTCCTCCCGAAGGCAATTAGATGCCCAAGGCAGAATCAGTTAAAAATCACAGAAGCACTAAAGCCAGACAGGACAAACAGAAACACACTGATGGATTAAACAGCTTAGTAAATAGATGATGGATGGGTGGGTGGGTGGAAAGACAGATAATCTAGATAATATCAAGGTGATTTGTTTGGGGATATTGTAATTTTTGAAAGCATCTTTTTGTTATTGTTTTGGTTTGGTTTGAGTTTTGGTTTTTTGAGACATGGTTTCTCCTTGTAGCCCTGGCAATCCTAGAACTCACTCTGTAGACCAGACTGGCTTCAGAGTCAGAGATCCACCCGCTTCTGCCTCCCCAGTGCTGGAATCTAAGTTGTACATCACATGGAGCTGATTGAATCCCAGACCATCACTATAGCTAAGCAGGTAAAAGGTGTTCGCTGCACAGATCTTGTGATTTGAGTTCAATCCCCCAAATCTACCTAAAGTAGAAGGAATGAATCCATTCCACCAAGCTGATCTCTGACCTTCACACATGCACGTGCCAGGTATACATGCATTCTTTTCATTTTACCAAAAAAAAAATATTTCAATTTTTTTAAAAAGAAAATTGAACTACTTCCAAAAACACAACCTTTTATATCAAATTATGCCAATGATGGCAAAAAATTCAGCTTTAATAACAAAAATGTCCATGTTTTTATTCTACTTTGAGACTCAATATGACTATGTCACTTGGGATAAACTTGAAGTTGTGATCTTCTGCCTCAGTCTCCCAAGAACAGGAATATATCATCACATACCATCACACCTGGCTCCAAAATGTCAACTTTTAAAAGAAAATTTCTTGACACACCTTTTAAATAAAAAACTTTTTTTTTAAATAAAGAATGCTTGTGTGAATGTGCACCAGTAAATGTAAAGTAAGTCATTGGAGGAAGGTGTATGTATGCTTGTGGGTACATTTGCACATGTGTGTGCATTATGTGTTTGTCTATAGGCCAGAGGTCAACAATGGATATTTTCCTCAGTCACTGTCTCCCTTATTTTTTGGTACAAAGTTTCTCACTGAACATAGAGTTCACCAATTTGGCTAGAGTGGCTGACCAGGGGGAAATCACTGGGATGTATGTACAGGTCTCTTCCTCTGCAACCTGGAATTACAGGTGTACACTGCCACAGTCAGCTTTTATGTGGTTGCTAGAAATCAAACGCAGGTCCTCATGATTATGCAGCAATGGCTTTTCCATCCAACAGCCATTTGCTCAGCCTTTTAAAGTCATTTTATATCTGTCTAAAATGTACAATACTGAAATATTTAAAGACTCCATTAATTATCCATAGTCTTTATTGATAAATGTAATATTTATGTGTCTTCTGATAATATGGATGAATTTCTTAGCCAACTGAACCTTCTCATGTATAAAATTTCAAAAGAATAATGGAATTTTTATCCACAGAGCCTGCATGTTCTATTAAGACAATAAACCAGGAACTAATTTAGACATAACTACCAGGATGAGGCAGACCAAATAGACAGATGTATCTGCCATATGTAAAGTAAGAGATCTGGGATCATCTGCAGCCACACAACAGAAACCCCCAGGCAGGAGTTCACACACCCCTACTAGGCTCTACACACCATGAATTCCTGACTTGGGGATCTGTAACTTTAACTGACATGTCCAAGTTACTTGTTCTCAAAAGGCAATGCCCAATATGTCGCTGGCTGAAGAGCGGTGTTCTAATGGTGTACAAACTCTATTGCTCACACTGTGATATAACAGCATAGTGCCAATGTCTCTGAAGCTGTCCACCAAGGCACTCATAGGAGAGTCTTCAAGACCCTGCTAGCTGCTCCCTACCACTAGCTTGACTTTGATGGTGACTCCCCCAAGAGCTCCAGGCCAGGCCATTTTAGGCCTCTCAGAAACTCCAAGATATTGGCACTCATAGATACTAGTGTAGCTCATGAATGGCATAAGCGGAAATTAGAGAGAGATCATCATGTCCAAAGGCCAAATATGAGTATCAGCTGACTATACTGGGAATAGAGAAAAGCCTAGGGGAACTGGGTAGAGATACCACATCTGAAAGGAGGGGATACAAATGAATAAGTTAAGACAGCTGGAGTCATGTTGGGTAAGCTGAATCCCAACACAGTTGAGTACAAAGGCCTACTGCAAGTTACAGCCAAAGTGTTTTAGAGTTAGCTATGGCAGCATAGCTCTGGGTAAACCTGTGAGTGCTTGTCCAGAAAGCATCAGCTAAGGAGGAAACACACGCTTGAATATGAGCATCATGGTGGGCCCCTTTAAGGAAACAGGAAAAGGAGAAAACAGTATTCTCTCTCTCCTTATCTCTCCTTCCCAGCTGTTCTCTCCGCCCTGCCCTCCCTGCTACAATGAACTGACCTTCTGAAACCGTGAGCCCAAATAATGCTTCTTTGTCCCTTAAATTCTTTTTGTTCGGTTATTTTGTGATGGCAGTGAGAGTTCTAATGTAGGAAGTACCTGATGCATAAACCAAGCAGCCCTTGTTTGTTTTCTTTGCCACACTGATTTCAAGGATGCAGCTAGAGGGTGGGAGCAGGGACCTATGGTGGAGTAAGATGTATGACTTTGGTTTGATGTTTGAGGGAGGGACATACCTCTGCTTACACACACACTCTCTCTCTATGAGCATGGCTGGAAATGTATGCACCCTAAAAGCAGCTGGCATTCCCCCCAAAGCCAAGAGCAGAGCCAACCTTGGAATAAATGACACACCATGGGACACAGAGCAGAAGAGCAAAAGCCAGTCTTTTTTGATCTCCCTGAGCCACGAGGTCTATCCAGCCCTGCCCAGCCTTACTTCTGGGTTTCCCTAGGAAGCAAGTCAGCATGATTCCTGGCTGCATAACTGACTTGTTTGGGTTGATTTGAAACAGAAGCAGCCCTTGGTGAGCAAGGCCCATGAGGAACCCTGGTATTAGATAACTCATCCAAGAATCCAATCCAGGCTGCTGTAGCCTCCTGGGCCTGGAGAGGATGGTGCCAGCTAAGAGTCAGTTGTACAACCCAACCCTGATCAGCTTCAGAGCCACTTCCCAAAGGCCCAGAAGGTTCTGGAGAGTGTCCAGGGTCTGTGGTGTGCCAACTTCACTGACAGGGTCTACCGAATCCAGTCTCATGGGCCCCTTTATTCCATTATTATGTGTTTCATTGGCTTGTTTGCAGTCACAAGCATTTACTTTTAATTTAGACAATTTTTCCCTTTTTCTTTTGCCTGTCTTTAAAATAGATCTGCAGAGTGACGCTGTGTTACAGACTGCCCTTGATTTCTGTGTTCATTTGTTAGAGCATTTGGTATATCTGCAGCCAAGAAGCCGTAGGCATTGGATCGTTATGTTCCCCTGTTTTCCCTTTCCAGGGATTCTGTTAAAATCCATAATGCAACCAGACAAGCAGAACTTTCCAGCATTCTTCTGAAGGTCAAACCCCTCTGCCTCTGCACCTCCACTCAGCTCCTGCTTTATACCTGGCATCTCCTAAAGAGAAGAATGCTGCCCTTCCTAGAGTCCCTGCCACACAGAGAGAGCCCAGAGCACTTTTCTTTAGAAAGGTTTCCAAGGGCTCAGTAGCAACAAGCAACAAATAACAAACAAGCAACATTTGCAGAACATCAACAAAACATCAACAGCTTCGACCCTCCGGGAGGGGGAGGCAGAGGGCGGCAGGTGTGGGCAGGAAACCTGCCATTCAAGTTGGTAAGGAGGGATCGCTGATGGTGGTGAGTGCTTTGATCTGCTGATCCCCTTATTGGATTTCTCCCTGTGATTCTGCTTATGGGGAGAGTTTTTCTCTCCCATCACTAATACCTTCTTACAGGTCCCGGCTTATATCTATTAGACTAAACACACCCTGGGGAAATAGTGGTTAACTCCAGTCTGTACACATCTGAAACGTCAAAGCAGTGGGAATCCACAGAGCTCCAGGCTTCTCTGATTAATGTCACGGACATGAAGCATCCAGATTCTCTGGAAATAAAGGGACGTTATTTCAATTCGAACTTCAGTTCTATGCTGAGAATCACAACGGAATTGTTTTCATTCTGATCGTCTTACCTTTGAAATAAAGAGGTATATCACCTCTGACACACAACCACATGCCCAAAGCAGGGTCTTGCTGGCCTGTCTCTCTCTCTCCCAGCTGTTGCCATGGCTTGCACAGAAGAGCAGCTGCCCAGAGACAGCATGGAAATGGAGCGCACTCTGAGCTGGTCCCAAGTATCGCCTAGAATAATGAGCAGAGGTCTCAGGATTGTGGAAGCCAAAAGGCCCTCTCTTTTGTAAGGCCGCCCTCAGCTGTACAAAGACACAAAGGGCAAGGCCAAAGGAAGAAAGACTTTGTATTATTAACCTGGCGCACACGCCTGTGATCGGTGGCTTAACTGGCAAATTGCAAGGACCTCGATGGGAGATTCAAAATGCAACAAGTGGTTGTTGCTATGGAAACGGATCAAATGAACCCCAAGAATGAAGGACCTCAGCCTGGGGGAAATGCTGGAGGAGGGTAGATGTTGCTTTGAATGCACTGGTGTTGAAAGCCTGAGCAAAGGAAAGAGCTTCAAATGTTCATACTAACTTGGCATCCTGGAGTCGATACAAGAAGTTTGCCCCCAGGTCAGTTGATTTTAAAAAAGAGGATGCTCTTTGCCTTTCAGCTGGGGACCCAGGCTGCATGAATCTCCGCTAACTCCAGGGCGCAGCTGGCCCCAGGCCTGCTATCCACAGGGCCTGGGAAGTGTGTCACATCTACAAAGGTCCCTACCCCCATCCTTTAGTTCCAAGACTGGAAACTCCTGGCAAAACAAAGGAAAGAGACAGGAAACAGGCTCTGGCTCAAAAGTTGGCAGTTAGCATAAAGAAGGGTCTACTTTCAGGAAGTGGCCATGTTTAAGGTCATGATCCCACCTGAAATGTCTCATTTTCTAGATAATGTTGGACTGTGTCTGCGCACGCTGGATAAATTTAGGGTCCCACCCTGAGGCGAAGGCTGAGGACAGAGGTGGACTTAATAATGTCTGTCATCCTTCCAGTCCTGTGATTCTGTGATAATTGACTGGCGGGTATCCTGATTTCCCAGCACACCCATGATTACAAGGCACTCTTTAAATGTACCACGTAGACACTCCAAATAGCATAGCTGTCGATAATTATCCAGTTGGGAGATTATATAAATGCAATAACTGACACAGGAGAGGGTATTTTCTCAGAGTCAAGGGACCAGAAAAGTTCTCTGAAAGCAGAACAGCCCCTGGGTGGGGGGCGGGGGGCGGTTCTTAAGGAAGGATAAATGTGTCTTCTACTTCGTTTTTTTTTTTAAAGATTTATTTATTTATTATGTATACAATATTCTGCCTCCATGTATCCCTGCACACGAGAAGAAGCCGCCCGATCTCATTATAGATGGCTATAAGTCTCCATGTGGGTGCTGGGAATTGAACTCAGGTCCTCCAAAAGAACTGTCAGTGCTCTTAACCTCTGAGCCATCTCTCCAGCCCCTACTTCAGTTTTCTACTGTGTGCACAGATACACAGTTCCATGTTTGGTGCTCCCAAAGTCACAGTAATACTGTAATGGCAAAAACATAGAGGAACACTGTCTTCTAGGCATTGTCTTCAACCTGCTCTGAGCATCTGTCCCAAAAAGTCTTACATTTATATTAGTTTATATGGTACATAGGCTATAATAACTACTTGGCAGATTTTAGCTACCATAATCTAATCTGATTGATCAGCTTTAGATCTTAGATATAGCTCAGTGATAAAACACCTGCTTATCATGTGCCCAAGATACTCTCAGGTATTCTCAGTTTCCAGAGACTTCAGTTAAAAATACATTCTAAAGAGCATTCTGTTGCTTCCACATCCTTGTCCTGGCAACACATAAAATCCAGCATAGTGGTTCAAATCTATAATTCCAGCACCAGGACTGTAGAAGCAGAAGGATCAGGAGTTCAAAGTAATCATCAGCCATATAGTGAGTTCAAACCCAGCCTGGAAAGTAATTGACTCAAAATAAACATACACAAAAAGATGTGCTTTAAATCTAAGGACTAGCCAGGCATAACAAAGTCCTTAATCCCAGCACTGGGAAGGTTGAGGCAGGCAGATCTCTATGAGTCCAGCCTGGTTTACAAAGCAAGCTCCTAGTCATCCAGGGCTACATAGTGAGACCCTGTTTCAAAAACAAAGGCTGGGGAAATGACTCAGAACTTAAGAAAACTAATTGCTCTTCCAGAGGACCTGGTTCAATTCCCAGCACCCACATGACAGCTCACAACCACCTGCAACTGTAGTTCTAAAGGACCTAACTCTTCTGGCCTCCATGGGCCCTGAATATATGTAATGCACAAACATCCATGCAAGTGAACCACTCATAGACATAAGAGAAAAACAAGTTGAAAAAAATAAACAAATAAAAAGAAAACAACAACATTAAAAACTAAGGACTAGGGATATATCTCGGTGGTGTAGCTCTTATCAAATATGTTCAAAGCCTTGGGATTAATGCCTAATGCTTCAAAGAAACAAAACATAAATTAAGTGCTCAGTGGCTTCACGTGACTAGTGGCAATGATTAAAAAGTTTTCATCATGACAGATTATAAAACAAAGCTACTCTGTTGGTTGATAATTCAGCCAAAAGGCCAGAATGATGCCCCTTAAGCCTATGGAGGTCCAGACCACGTGCTTATTCCCAACCAATCACTGGCAACGGAGACAAAGCTCCCAGGACTGGCTTTGTCTTGTACTAATTCAGTTCTGGAACTGAAATGCAATCTCCAGCGCGTGCGCATACACGGCGCGCGCGCGCGCACACACACACACACACACACACACACACACACACAGCTTAAGGCCACTCAGAAGAGACTGGAAACTACAAAATCAAGATGATGGCAGCAAGGAGACGAGTGTCTTTGAAGTTAGACTCAACTTGTAATGTGCTTGGAAAAAATTATGAAGATACATTCATGATAATTTATAAAGTATATAGAATATATTACTCAGAGAATTTTTGTTTGTTGGTTTGATTTTATTTGTTGTTATTGTTTTGTTTTTTGAGACAGGATTTTTCCATGCAACAGTTCTGGCTGTTCTGGGATTTGCTTTGCAGACCAGGCTGGCCATGAATTCATTTGAGATCCATCTGCCTCTGCCTCCTGAGTGCGGAATGACAAATGTGTGCCACCATTCACCTGGCTTACTCAGTGAATTTTAGTTACTGTCTAAATTTTAGTTAGGGTTTCTATTGCTGTGAAGAGACACCATGACCATTGCAACTCTTATAAAGAAAACATTTAACTGGGGTGGTTCACTTAAAATTTTAGAGGTTCAGTCCATTATCATAATGTCAGGAAGCATGGTAGCATGCAGACAGACATGGTACTAGAGTAATAGCAGAGTTCTACATCTTGAGGGCAACTGGAAGTCAACTGACACACTGGGCTGTATTCTGAGCATATGAAACCCCAAATTGACACACTTCCTTCAACAAGGCCATAACTTCTTCAGCAAAGCCACATCTTCTAATAGTGTCACTCCCTATGAGATTATGGGGGTCAGTTACATTCAACTGTCACAGTTACAATAATCCAATCAATTTTAGATCTTAGATATAGCTCAGTGGTAGAACATTTGATTAGTAT
Source organism: Sigmodon hispidus (assembly GCA_004025045.1). NCBI lineage: Eukaryota > Metazoa > Chordata > Mammalia > Rodentia > Cricetidae > Sigmodon > Sigmodon hispidus. The sequence goes on along the minus strand of PVIH01003324.1, from coordinate 27,029 downwards.
GTGCCTGAGTTCAACCCCCAACACTGAAAATTATTAATAATAATATCATTTTTTTACGATCAGTGACACATACCTTAAGACCCATCTACTCAGGAAACTAAAACTATATCAGCCTGGAATTCAAGACCAGTTTAGGAACAAGATGACTCTGACACTCAATATTGTAATAATAACAATAATGATGGTGATCATAATAACATTAAAACTGTGTTTTGTCATGGTGAGAACTGAGTCTCACAAGAATGCAAAAGAAGCAGTTCCTCCTGGAAGCAACAAAATGAAGACAATTGTCACATCTCTTTCTGGATGGGCCTCTCATGAAGGCATTCCTAAGTCTGAGCTTGAATCCTCTGAGTTGGGTTGGCTGTGTAGAACAATACCATATGACAGACCCTGCAACAGCTATCTCAGGCAGGCTGGACTGAAGCCAACAGGCCCTCCTACCTGAGACACGAACAAAATAACCAGTATGCCTCTCCCAGCCACCTCAAGGTTCACAGATAATCTTGAGATCTACCAGATAAAACCTTTCAAGAGCTCTGAGAGTCTTGGGAGCACAATGAATGTGGTTGTTTTCATCTTCTTTATCCTCTAAAGAGTGGGTGTTTAATATTCCAAAGCAGGCCAATTTGTCAAACAAAATAATAAATGTTCATAGTTGGAAATACCCAGCTACACAGAACATTTTAACTTCAAAGGTTAGATGCTCTTTTATTATCAAAGATTACTAATATCAACACTTGAGGTAGGAACCCACAGCTCATTAATGCTGAATGTAATTGCATCAAGCTGTCCATAGTAGCTTTTCTGCTGGGCTAAGTCTGTTGTTTATCAAGACTCACTGAAGGGAATATATTTGCATATTTTAGTGGGAGTAAATGTCTAATAGAGTAAAAAAAGTTTACCTCCAAGGTGCTGGTCCTCTCTTCCAGCTTTGGTCTCCAGGTATAGATTTGTTCCAGATTCTATTAATTTCCAGTCACTTGACTTCTCAGAACAAGCACTACAAGGGAAAGACTTGGCTTAGAAAATGAATCAACGTAGAGAATTTACTTAAGAGAAATTTGAGTCTTTCTTTGTTTTCCAATTCTCCATAGCTAATGTACATGAACACTGTGCAAAATTACAGTAAGAAAATTGTTGTCTGAAATAATTAAAGTGTCTTTCAAGGCATTATCTCAAATTTACAACAATTATGCTATCATCCCTAAAGCCCAACTCTCTAGAATTCCACTGAATGGTGGCATCATCTGGTGGACACAGGCGATACTGCAACTCTCTTTCAAGTTTGTAGCCAGCCTTCCCTGGGAAATGGTAATTTCTTAATTGTGTTAAAGTTTCAGGAATTTGTAAACTACTAAAATAACTTCTGGTAAGCATTCTGGGGTATGTCTCACATCTCCAGATTATCAGAGATAGATAAATCCTATCAACCGATAGTACTTTTCTAGACATTCCTAACTGTTTTATGTACAGATTATATTTCACCTCAAAAGGTCATAACTACTTGCAAGCCAGTCTTTCAACTTTCTATTATTCTTTATACTTTCAACGCTATAGACGGGCTCTTGGTAATGACTGAGCAGGGGTTAAATACATTATATATTTTTTACACTTTTAAGAGTATATATATATATATATATATATATATATATATATATATACCTGAATATATATATTTAAAAGTGTAAAGAATTTGGAAGCCAAATGTCAATGTTCTTTTTGTTCACTTTGGAAAAAATTACAAATTAATGTAGCTGTTATGGGAAATATTTTATATGCTCTTCAGACAACTAATATGAAGGCTATCAAAAGATTCAGAAATCTCACTTTGGGATACAAAAAATACAATTTACATCTTGAAGAATACCTTCATGGCCATTTCCATTGCAAGGTTGTTTACAGTAGCTGAGATATGGGTATAATCTAAAGGTCTGATAAGTAAAGAAAATTATAAATGTAATAAGTTATATACATATTCAAAGAAATGGTCTTCTTTAAAAAACAAAACAAAACAAAAAATAACCTTCATTTATTTGCCTTGGTGTTTGCCTGGAACTGGGAACTGGAACTATAGACAGTTGTGAGCCACCATGTGGGTGCTGGTAATCAAATCCCGATCCTCTGGAAGAACAGTCAGTGCTCTTAACCATTGAGTCATCTCTCCAGCCCCAAGAAATGGTTTTCATTCATTAAAAAAAGGAAGTCCTGCCACTTGCAACAAAATAGAGACACTCTGGAAGATATTATGCTAAGCGAAAAAAGCTGAGTGGGGATAGGAGTGGGTGCTGTACTATGTTACTGTTCTAGTCAGATTTTTCATTGCTGTGATAAATACCTAAGAAAAACAACCTCAAGGAGGAAAGATTTGCTTGACTTATGGTTTGAGAAGTTGAATCTCTGAGGGAAGGCAGGCATGGCAAAGCAGATCAGTTCAGTTTGCAGTAGCCAGGAAGCTTCTCCTTTCTCTGTTTTCAGATCCTCAGCCTAGGAGATGAGGCTCCAGCTGAGCCTCCAAAAGAAACACCCCCTATTGAAGACCTTTACTATAGCAAAAGTTCAGAGGACACCCCAAAGCTACTGTACCATGCCCAGATATTCTTGGGTCATAAACACTTCAAGATATTAATAGGATGGTTGAAGTCATTTAAACTCCTGATGAGTATGCTTATTTTCGGGATCTCTCCCCCCTGAGAACATTCTCCATCCCAGGAGCTTGCTTGGTCCCAAGGAAGTAACATAATAGGGATCCCAGCTTAATCATTTGATTAGAGGGAAACATGTCCAGTTAGACCTGACAGATGATTCCAAATGAAATCACTCTAAAGAACTCTACATGAGTTCCCTGAATTTTCCTTACTTCATCAATGAGTCAGGCATATTAACACTTCATGAAGCTGCTAGATGAAATAATATCAGATAGGTAGCTTTCTCCAACAGCAATCTTCCACTAATTGCTATAGGCCTGTGCTACCCAAATCTGAAGCCACTAGCCCTGAGTGACTATTTCAACTTTAAATTTAAATGAATTAAAATTAAAAAATCAGATGTCTTCATAGTGTCTTGTCATGTAATTCTCACTAAGAATGACTGTTTCCCTGCTTGCTAGTGAAATCACTGAGGCTTGGCAACTCACAGTCAAGAACCCAATGTGTTGAGGTGGAGTTCATCTTTTAGAAGTCTGTGCTTTTTCGCTTGTGCTATATAGCCAATGTCTGACCCAGTACAGTGTGACAGTATGGATAAAAACGATGAAAAATCCACATACAGAACATTTGATGAACATGAGAATATCTGTGTTGGTCAGCTTTATATTGTTATAACAAATCACCTGAGGCGAGCACCTTAAGGAAAATCTGTGTTTGGGCTCACCGTTTCTTAGGTTTTCTATGGTCCATTGGCCTATTTGTTGATGTTTTTACTCCTACAGGAGAGCAACACATCATGATGGGGAGCCTGTCGTTCGACAAAACTAATGCTCTCACGGCGGCTGAGAAGGGAAGGGAAAGAGAGGGAGACAGAAGACTGAAGGACAATATTTCCTCAAGGGTCTGACCCTAGTCACTCAAAGGTTTCCCATGCCTCCTTCTGTCCCCCTTGGCTGTCCTGGAAACAGCTGTGTACATTAAACTGGCCTCAAACCCACAGATAACCACCTGCTTTTGCCTCCTGAGTGCTGGATTTAAAGGCATGCATCACAACACCTGGCTTACCTTTTAAGGTCCTTCACCTCCAACCGTACCACAGACTATTGATCAAATCTGTAGGACATGAGCCCTTGGGGACATTTATCTAAACCAAAGTGAAAGTATTGACAGACACTCCGTAAAATAAGATACTGCCTGGTCCATTAGAGCAAGTAAAAGATATCAGCCTTGACTTGAGCCTAAAAAAAATAATTTCTTTCTGAGATGTAGTGGTGCGTGTAGCAGAGCTCTGTTCAGTCTGCTCCCATCCTGCTGAGGAACAAGTCAGTCAGGAAACCAAGCAGCAGCCTTGGCTTTTAAAGATATGGGAAAGACACCCGAGGAACTAGAGGCGACGATTCACCAAATGCAATCTTGCTCTCTAGGACAATGTAAAGTCATCGGAGAAGGTGTGTGGCAACTTGATCAGAGGCAAAAAGGAAAAGAATCTGAAAGTAAAAGGACCAGTGAGCATGCCTACCAAGACACTGAGAATTTACCATAAGAAAAATACCTGTGGTACAGGCTCCAAGACACAGGATCATTTTCAAATGAGAATACACAAGTGACTCATTGATTTGCACAGTCCTTCTGAGATTGCTAAACAGATTATTCCGTTATTCCATAAGTGCTGAGTCAGGAGTAGAAATTGAAGTCACTATTGCAGATGAATAAGTCAACTATTTTAGTAAATTGACTTAATGGGTTGTTAAAAGAAGAATAATAAGCTTATGTAAAACCAGAGAATACAACTAAAAAAAAATCAAGACAGTCCATTTGGCACGAAAAGGCTCATGGCATTGTACCTGAAGAACTATTCACCAAGTAAGAAATGAGACAGGGTATGCTCTTTAGTGAAGGTAGTAGATTATTGAGCGCGAGGTTTACCAGAAACTGACCAATCTAACTAATCTAACGAATGCAGCTAACTAATGTGCATGCTCCTGTCATGATTCCCATTTGACCAAGGAGGAAACAGAAACATAGGCTAAGCCTGCCCAAAATCACTCAGCAAATGAGGTAGATGGCAGTTATCATGTGGATTAGTCACCCTTCATGGATGTAATGAAATACTAGGACCAAAATGACTTTCGGGATAAAGAGTTTATTTGGGGCTCAAATTTCAAAGACAATTCTATAATGGCCGAGGAGGCCTGGCAGCAGATGGACAGAGCAGGAAGCTGAGAGAGCATGTCTTCAACAATAGGCAGAAAGCAGGGAACAAACTAGAACCTCATAAGGCAATGAAGTGACGCACTTCCTCCAGCAAGGCTCCATCCCCTAACAGTTCCACCAGCTCGCCAAAAGAAAACACCAACTGAGACCAAGAGTTCAATCATGTGAGCCTCTGTAGATATTTTTTCATTCAAATCATCACATCATGCTTTTTAATTTTAAAAAAAAAGCTGCCTGAAAAGAACTGGGTAATCATAACGCATCTTTAAAAATGGCCCTAACAGCAAGCTACCTGACTGTACACCCAACCTTTACACAACCTAACAGCAATACATCCTTCACAAGATTCTAGAACCTTTACTTTCAGAAAGTAGGTGGGACTGTAGACCCTGTCACTGAGCTATTGTCTCTACTAAATGACAAAAGCTATCTCAAGGGCTTAGTCTAGTCTCTGGCAAGCAAGAAGGGCTCAATAAACTCAAGCAGTTCCATTATCAAGGGTGTCGGGTGGTTAGGGTTACCATCGCTGTGATGGAATACCATGGCCAAAAGCAAGTTGGAGAGGAAAGACATTGTTCATCTTACACTTTCACATTGTCATCTGCCACTGAAGGAAGCCAGAGTGGGGACAGAACCTGAAGGTGGAGGCTGAACCTGAACCTGAAGGTGAGGCCAAGGTGTGGTGCTGCGTACTGGCTTGCTCCTCAGCCTACTTACTTAGAGAACAAAAGGATGATTCCACCCACAAAGGGCTGGGCCCTTTCTGTAAGCACTAATTAGGAAAGCACCATACAGCCGGATCTTCCAGAAGCATTTCTCAATTGAGGCTCCCTCCTTTCAGCTACCTCTAGCCTGTGGTCAAGCCCACAAAACTAGCAAGCATAGTCTCCTCAGAGGTGGTTTTGAGCCAAAATCAGTGGCAACAGAGATGCAAGCCTTGCCAGCTAATCCTCTGAAAAGCACTGGTCCAGGCTGTTTGGGATGCTGACAGGAAAATCTGAGCCCAGAAAACCCTTGTCTTCTAGAGCTAAGAGGAATTTGAGGATTTCTTCTCTGCAGCCCCTTATGGGCCACTAAGGGAGGTTCAGGCTGGAATCCACTTCTGCTTTCAACTACTTAATTATCTCTAGGTCAAGGATTTTGCTCAGAAGAGATAGAGGGAGGAGGGAGGGGGAAGGGAGGGAGGGAAGGAGAGGGGGAAAAGGGAAGGAGGGGAAGTTTTTAAATCACTTAAAATTTGATCCTCTCCTATGACCGATAAGAATTAAAGTCTGAATCATTTAGGGTATCAGCCTGGGATCCACAGTAAGGACTTTCCAGCAGAGCAGTTAGCAAAACCAAAGGTTATGAGGCAACCAGATACGGTGCACAAATCACCATCCCATACTCCAAGCCGTGAGAAGCAGGCAATCATTAAGCCATCAATGCTTAAAAGGCAGTCATCTTCATTCCTCCTTTCCTTTCCAGGACCTTTTCCGCCACAAGAGACACTATGTGACCTCCTCCAAAGGGCGCTATTCCCACTGCATTTCATGAGAAGGGCATCTCCCAAAGGCCCAGAATCTCCAAGACACTGGCAGCTAGATCCCAGAAGCCCCTGCTCCATTCAGAAAGATGAGATCAGAGATGGGAACCTACTGTAGCTGCTCAGATCAGAGAAGGCCAGACCTGTCACGCTGCAAAGTTAGTCTTCAGATTTTATAGGTTATAGTCTTATAATCAGAGTCTCAGCTCTGCTATGACAGCTCCAAAGCAGCCATAGGCCTTTGTAAATGGACCACCAGTTTTAATAAAAATTTTCTTAGCCAGACATGGTAGTCCACACCTTTAATCCTAGCATTTGGGAGTTAGAGCCAGACAGATCTAGCTGGTGTACATATTGAGATTCTGACTCAAAACAAAACAAAAATTAATAAAACTTTATTGAAGGATATTGAAATTTGAATTCTATATAATGTTCATATGTAATAAAATAATTTTAATTGCTTTATTTTTATTTTATATGCATTGGTGTTAGGGTGACAGATCCCTTGAAATTGGAGTTATAGACAACTGTGAGCTTCCGTGTGGGAGCTGAGCCTCAGTCCTCTGGCAAAACAGTAGTGAACTTAACCACTGAGCCATTTCTTCACCCCAGTTTTTTTAAGACAAGGTTTCACTATGCAGCCCCTGGCTGGCCTAGAACTCACTATGTAAATCAGGCTGACCTTGCGCTCGAAGAGATCCAACTGTCTCTGTCCTCTGAGTGCTGGGATTAAATGAGTTTAATGGTTGGTTTATTCCCTTTTTTCCCCACCAACCATTTGGAAAGGTAGATGCAGCCTTGCCTTGTGCTCCTCCACAGACAGCTTAAGTGTCTGTCCTCTGATTTCCCAATACCTGGCTCCCATGATTCATTTCCATTGTTGCTCCTCTTGCGCTCAGCAAGAGTTTTATAAAGATGTCGTTGTTAGATCCACTTCCCACAAATGTAAGGATAATTCTAGACTTTGTCACTGACTGTCTCTAAAACTTCTTTGTCTTTCCAGAAAAGCCACAAAATAGACAAGAATGGCAGCATTTGTCTGTTAATCACAACCCTGAAAAGGCTGAGGTAGAAAAATTGCAATTTAGAGACCAGCCTGGGCAACAGATGCAGTCTCAAAAATGAGGAAAGAAGCTAGTAGGAAAGAGAAAGGGAAAAGACAGGTTAGAAACATTGTGGACTGTTCCTTTACACTGTGTGTTGTGATTGGCTGGAGACCGTAATCACGAGACAATGCAAACCCACTTTAGAGTTTATTGAAGAGTGAAAACAGGGAGTAGTGAAATGGGCCCTCAGAAGAAATTGTGCAAAAGAGAATGTGGGAACGGGGGGGCATCTGCTTTTAAGGGTACATGAGTACAGGAGGCTTACGTGGTCACACTTGTTCATGCATATGGATGACACAGCATGCTCTATATGCCTCAAGGGGGTTTACATGGTGACATACCATGGCGCATGTATATGCATGTGCAGAATATAAGGCCAGACATTTTTGTCTGACTGCTGGGGCCACATGCTCAGAGATCTTAGGATCCAGGAAACCTAGGAAACGCCAACACCTGGGGGACCTTGTAAGCTGCCTGAGTGCTGGCAGGGACACGGATTCCCGAAGGGCTGGAAATTCTGACACTGAAAATGCATCATTCAGATTGGTTTAATAAAAAGCTAAACAGCCAATAGCAAGGCAGGATTTAGGGGACATAGAGAACACTAGAAAGAAGATGGTAGAGAGGGAGCAAGACATGCAGAACAGGTAAATGTCATGAGCCATGTGTCAACATGTAGATGAATAGCAATAGGTTAATTTAAGTTATAAGAGCTAATGGGACAAGCCTAAGCTATAGGCCAAGCCTTTATAATTAATAATAAGTCTCCATGTCTTGATTTGGGAGCTAGATGGCGAAACAGAGAAAGACTAGCTACATATATAACACAGGAAAAAAGCTGAACAGATTAAAGAATAAATCTTCTGCCTGACATTATGCAATATCCACCCCAGTCTTGTAGATTAGAGTTACCACAACTCTTCCCATGTTGGTACCTCCAAAGCCATGATGTCTCTCTAGCAAACTAGAGCAGGCTAGGCTCTAGAACAGATGGACAGAAGTCACATGGCTACCTAAGAAGTAATGTGTTGTTTGTAGGGAAGACAGATGACATGAAAAGTGCCTTTTAATTGGGATCTGTAGTATAGAACAGTCAAGAAAAAGGCAGAAATATCCAGATACTAGATACAAGATTTCAGTAATGAGTAAAAGATGGTCTGACCACAGGCGACCAGAGTTATGGCAAAAGATGAACACAAATACTTCTTCAAAAGAAGGTGGAAAAGGCCTGAGATCCACAAAGCTGGGGATGGATGGTCCTCATGGATTCCATGGGCCTGGTCTTAGTGGAAATATACTTCTTTCTTTGTGTGACAGCAACAGAGCAAGTATGCATATATGTGCCAGGTTGTCATGCATATGTGTGTGCATGTATGTGTAAAGATGCCCATTCACGTGTGTATGTAAAGATGCTCATGCATGTGTGTATGTGTGTCTATCTCTGTGTGTCTGTGTGTATGTACGTGAAATCCGTCTTAGGTTTTACTCCTCAGGAGCTGTCCAGCTTGGGCTTATTTCAAGTTTGTATGCTGGTATATTTTAAGTTAGGGTCTCTTGTTGGTTTGGACTTGGCTAGGGATCCACCTGCCTTAACTTCCCTAGTCCTTTGTCATCTCCTCCCGTGGGAGTTGAGGACTGAACTCCAGTTTTGATGCTTATACAGCGGACACTGCTGACTGAGCTGTCTCCCCATATCCTCTCCCTTCCCTGGTGATTAATCATTTTGTTTACGCAAGTTGTGTTTAGTATAAGCACCTTAAGTTCCTGGTCTGTAAGATGACAGCACTGGCTATCTAGCCCCACTACCTGAGCTCCATAGCCCTGCACCCTCATGATGGAAGCAAAGAGCCCCAGCTCCTGCGAGCGAGCTGTCCTCTGACCTTCACATGCTGCTCCACCCCCCACAGGCACACAAAACAAATAAAATAAAATATAGTAATTCAAAAAATATTGTAACCCTCACCAGGCAGTGGTGGAACACACCTTTAATCCCAGCATTTGGGAGGCAGAGGCAGGTGAATCTCAGTGAGTTCGAGGGCAGTCTAGTCTACAGAGCAAGTTCCAGAACAGCCAAGACTACATGAAAACACCTTATCTTGGGGGGAAAATGTAACCCTTTAGTACAAGTGTACTAATTTTTTTTAATAGACTATTTTAAGCTGTTTTAACTTGACTCAAAACTAGGTGAAATCTGCACTGAGTTTTCTCATGCCCTCTCCTACACACACACACACACACACACACACACACACACACACTCCCACCATGAGTATCTGGACCTGTGTAGAACATTAGTTGTAGCCTATGTAACTAGGTTTATATATCATTACAACCTCCATCTACAACTTGCCTTGCAGTCTGCTCTGTGTTGTGCATGTCACAACTTTTCACAGCAGTGTCCTGACACACAAACTCCGTGTAAAGGATCCTACCATGCCATTTCACAGCCCTAAAAAGCCTGTGTTCCATCAACTATTCCTCTTCTTTCTTTCCAAACTTTCCACAGTCACTATCTTCTGGCTATCACCAGCCTTTTTGCTTTTTCCTGATCCTGGTAAAAGTTATCTTTGGGAAAAAAATATACTCTGTATTCTTTCTAAGGAACACGTGCAGCTAGCTGGACAACAAAAGACACAATTTGCGAGGGAAAGGAAGTTGCTTTTCTTTGGGCTGCAGCCCAGCAGCTTTCACCCTTTCACACTCTCCACAAGCCTGGGTGTGATGTCTGTGGGAGATGTTGAAAATGAGGTGCTAGCAAGACAATTAGGTGAAGAGATCAGTAAACATCTGCCAGGATAAGAAAGGCATTCCAGTGACAGGTCAGATCTGAATATGCAGATTCCAGAGTCTCTGCCCAGCGGGGACGGCTGAGAATGGATGAGCTCCCCAGGGGAGAGATGAGCCAGCGGAGAGATTAGAGAGGCAGACCTTGGGGAATTGCTTCATTCCAAATATTTATTAGGACTTGCAATGAGAGAGGCCCTGCAGGGAGAACTGACCTATGGGAAGGTGCAAACAAACAAAACCAAGATGGTCATGGAAGGAAAGGGCACCTCAGGAAGCCAAACCTAGAAAGTAAGCAAACGGAAGGAGCCTTGCAGAAGGCAGTTCTGTGGGAATGTGGAGAACAAAGCCAGACACAGAATTGACAAGGAGTGACAAGGGAAAGAAGCAGACAAATATATGACAGGTCGTTTTAGTCAAAATCATTGGCGTTCTTTGGGTCTTGCAGAGGTAAGACAGTGCATACATTCCAGGAGTATCAAACACCCAACAGGCCCTGAGACATTTCTCATTATTAACTTGAAGATGTTGGTAGAGCCTTTGCCTAGCACAGAAGAGGCTCTGGGTTCACTCTCCAGCACCAAAAATAAATAAACTGGTCTGTTAATTAATTAAAACAAATCATTAAACACGATATTTCTGCAGTCAATTAGGTGAACATCAAATAGAGAACAGGGAGCCTATAAAACGAGCTCCGTCTTAGGAAAATCTGTTCTTTTTTTTTTTTTTTTAAGAGATTTTTGGATTTAAAAACACGAGAGTTCTGAGCTCCCCTCCTCTTTCACATAGAACAGCATGGTCTTATTTTTATGCCTGGAATGAAGTATTCACACTGCCACATAGAGTGTAGGTCCCCCAAGTGGCTTCACACATGCTTTCTTCCTTTAAACTGGATTATAATTGGATGAAATACAGAATTCAAATCTGATTATCTTTGGGTCTTTATCACAGGGCATAGTGACTGGCACACATAAATGTCCCATAATTTTAGCTGCCCTGGATAGTTACAGTTTCTAGTAAATGGCCGTCCGTCTCCTCCCATGTTGCCTCCTTCGGTAACTCAGCCTCCCAGGCCTTGTCACCCAAACTCTGTCACCCAAGCATCTTTATTGATATGCAGCTGGCACATCCTATTTCTCTTCTTAAATCCAAACTCAATAGCCATCTGTTTGTTCTGGCATCCTAGCACTAATTGCCATTCCTGATTTTGTTTGATATGTTTGACCTGGTGTTTTGGAACTAACTCTTAATTGTGTTTTTATTTAATATGGAAGGCACACATAAAGCAATCGCAGGAGTACTATATAAATGCAAATTTTATTGTACTTCACTCCAGACCTTTGAGACTTACCAAACTTGGTTCTACTATTGAGGAAGTTCCCCTCTACAGGGCCTAGGGACTTGTCTTCCCTATTTTTCTCAAAGTCCAACTAACAAGGAGATAGATGCCCCATCATATGCCAGACCACTACGGTTCTACTGAACTTCGCATACTGGATGCTAATCGACGACTTTTTTAAGTCTTGCTTTTGTGAACTGATTGAACATTTTTCAGCACTACCTTACCTATCACAATGGTGCTATTTCAAAACTTATGTTTAAAAGATATATATATACATATATACGTGTGTGTGTATATATGTGTGTATATATATATATATATATATATATATATATATATATAGAGAGAGAGAGAGAGAGAGAGACTGGTTGGTTGGTTGGTTTTGTTTTTTGAGACAGGGTTTTTTTGTGTAGCCCTGGCTGTCCTGAAACTCGCTCTGTAGACCAGGCTGACCTCAAACACACAGAGATCCTTCTGCATCTGCCTCAAAAGTGTGGGATAAGGAGGTGGGGGGAATTAAAGGTATGTGCCACCACCACCTAGCTGAAAGGTCTAACTCTGTCAGGAATAGTCAGTATTATAAAATTATGCCACTAGCTGTGACATACTCAGCACAATTTAAGGCTCCATTGAAACTTCTCAGAATAATGGCTGGAGAACAAATGGCCCTGATGGGTAATATACTCACCAAGCACAAGGACCAGAGTTTTGATCAGAGTCTACATAAAATGGATAGAATGGAAGGCTGGGGAGATGGCTCAGAGGTTAAGAGACTGACTGCTCTTCCAGAGGTCCTGAGTTCAATTCCCAGCAACCATATGGTGGCTCATAACCATCTATAATGAGATCTAGTGCCCTCTTCTGTCCTGCAGTCAATGCAGGTAAAATGCTGTGTATATTATTAAATAAATAAATAAACAAACAAACAAACTTTTAAAAAAACTAATGGGATGGCATGCATCTACTGTCCCAGCACTCCAAGGCATGATGGGAGATGGAAACAGGAAAAGCTCTAAAGTTCCTGGGCTCTGGCCCTCATTTCTGAAAGCCAAGGTTGTCTCCTGGCCTCATGCATAGTCCTCTGCACTCACACATACACTGTACACATTTGTATCACTCTTTCTAAAAGAGAGAAAATTTTCTAGATAAACTATTCTACTTCAAGAACACCTAAATCCTTTATTACAATGAGATTGCAAACACTGTCAGAACCAAGACACTAATCCACTTAGCAAAGAAATAGCTTGCTGGCTTGTGAATTGCTCCATTCAGAGGCCACACTTGGTGCCAGCTCTCTACTCAGGCAAGCTGGCCCCAACCCTGCAGAGTGGTTAGTGCTTTCACTGCCCTGGGTCTGAATTTTGAACTTGTCACCCTAGCCCATTCCTCTGACCACATTCCACACAGCTCCCATGACTCCCGGCTCTTTGTGTTGTTCATTGTTTCCCTTTGTACTTTCCTTCTCTAGACTTGGCCCTCTGATTATCTTCCTGGCCATGGCCTTAGCTCACTCTCAGTCTATCTACCAGAATGAATGAATGCATTTATTTTCTCTTCTTTCTTAGTCACTGATTTCGCCCTGCTATGTTCTGGAACAGTCAAATAGGTTATACATGTCTGCAATGTGAACAGCATATTTGGTTTTCATCACTAGGGACAGAAAATACTTGTCACTTCAGGAATCTTTGTATCCTTGTTGGATTAATAACATTCTTTGTATCCGGTGGTGGTCATGGAAAATGACTAACATCCTCCATTTGCGGGCATGGCTGAGCCAATGAGATGCTACCAGCGTTATAATAAAGTTCTACTGATGTCAGATATGAAGAGAACTGCCACATTAAGAAAGATATTGCCTGCTGTTGCGATTGCTTATGCAACCTTGCATGTGCATATGCGTGTGTCACCACGAGACTGAGCTGACCTTTTATATCTCTGGCCTCCAGCAGACACAGTCTAAACCATAGATAGCTACAGAGATACAGAGATTGATTATATGTGAAATGAAAAACCAATCTTTGTTCACTCTGGGGTAGAGACAGAGACAGTGATAATGACAAAACTGACCAAGAAACAGTGATGGAGAGACAGAGATTGGAGACTGGAATAAGAGCAGTGACAATGAATGCCAGACGTGCCACAACCCGGAAGACAGGTAGCAAGTCATGTAAGCCACGGGCACCTACAAATCATTAAGAATGCCAAGAAGGACCAGTGTGCTGGCACACCTGCAGTCCCCTAACCCCAGAGGCTGAGCAGGAACACTCAAATTTTAGACAGCCTGGAAACTGTTACAGGATTTGGTCTCAAAATCAAAATTTCATAAAGGATAAGGGTGGGGGTGGGGTCCAAAGCTAAAAACACCTCTTGCTCTTCCAGAAGACCTGAGTTTAGTTCTGAGCACACACAGTTCCTTACAACCACGTGACGCCATCTTCTGGCTTCCACAGGCACCCGCACACAGATGGAATTTACTCATACAGACAAATACACACACATAAAAATAATAAAAGTTTTGTTTTTTTTTTAATGAGCTGGGGATGTATCTGAGTAGTAGAGCCCCCACACACACACACATACACATCTGAGATGTTGAGTTCGGTCCCTAGTGTTGGATAGGGGAAGAAGAAAGGAAAGAATGTAAGGAAGTCAAGGGTGACAATCTAGGTCATGAGCAGTGACACCTCAGTTAATGAGCCAGTGAGGAGGCTCAGTGGCTAAGGGTGCTTGTCACTAAGCCGCACTACCTGTAGGGGTCAATCCATAGGACCCATGTAGAGGGGGAAGCAGAGAACCAACTTTCTTCTTTTTTTTTTTTTTTAAGATTTTATTTATTATGTATACAGCATTCTGCCTCCACTATGCCTGTGTGCCAGAAGAGGGCACCAGATCTCAAGACAGATGGTTGTGAGCCATCATGTGGTTGCTGGGAATTGAACTCAGGACCTCTGGAAGAACAGTACTCTTAACCTCTGAGCCATTTGGCACACAGGCATAGTGGAGGCAGAATTCTGTATACATAATAAATAAAATCTTTTTTAAAAAAGAAGAAGAATGATTTTAGACAATCTACTATACTCTATGTCTCAATTTCCTTACCAGGAGAGAAAAACAGAGATGGAAAGAGAAGGGAATGGGAATCACAAAAGCATCCCTGCAGGTAGTGAGAACCAAATGGCATCATACACACAGACTGCTTAAATTGCCATTAAGTAAATGGCAATCAATACAACACCAGTAATCAAGGGCTGAAATAATAGCAAGATATGAAAATAATTGCTGTGTGAATTCCTCCTAATTTTTAAACCTCATTCCATTTATTATTATGCGTGCAATATGGTGAAGCGTTGCACATGCCTCAGCATGGGGAGGAGGTTCAGAGTGCAACTTGTGGAAATGAACTACAAGTTAACCTAGTAACCTAGTGTGCCAATGAATGCCTGCTTTAGGCGTAACGAAGAAGTGAGTCTCAACCAAATTCCAGCCAATCATACACAGGTGGCCAAGAGTTCCAATAAGATTGTCACCTGCCCCTCAGCTTCACCTCCTGGGCTGCATTTGTATCTTCTATCCAGAAGTACTTTCTGACCACAGTTCAGGAAGAAGAGCCTGTATTGATTCTGTGCTGCTCAACTCCACAATCATAAATAAAAACCAATGAAGGGCTACAATGCTAGTCTCACTGCGATATTGTCTTTTATAAAGACTGAAGCTGGGGGTGAGACTGCTGTGCAGACTTAGGCATTACTGACAACTAATTGGAAGTTCATTCCTTCAAGTCACTGGATTCCACCCTGTGTCCATTCAGGCCCAGACCATTGCAGTGCCTGTGGCCTCCAGGCAGCCTTCTTAAACAGTGCTTGGGAATCCAACCTTTGGCTCCCAGAGGCCCTTAGCAGCTATGTGAAACTGTGGACGACAGGATGTGTTTGTCCCTTAGAGCTCTTGTGTCCAGTTCAGTTTGGATTAGTCTAGCCTCTATGCCAGCACTTCTGCAAGTAACTGGTACGTTCTAATCTTATGGAAAGTGTGCCTTTTAAATAGAATCCTGAGTTTCCTCTTTGCTCTGACCTTTAGGGAAGTCATAACTAAATTGGGATGTCTCTGAGCAATGAGGCAGTTCCTTTTGTTAATGCAGTTCACTGAAAATAGATTCTGCCTAGTGTGATCTCAGTATTCAGAAACCAGACCAGACCAGATTGAGGGCCGGGAATACAGCCCACTAACAAATCTGGCCAGCTGCCTGTTTATTGCCCCATTAAAATACCCTGGTGCATTTAACAAAAGACCAGATTAGGACAGAAACTATATGACCCCCAAAACCAAACATCTTTTTGTTTTGTTTTTGTGTTGTTGTTTTCAGAGAAGATCTCATTGCCCAAACTAGCCTAGAATTCACTGTAGTCAGGGTTGTCTTCAAATTTTCAAGGTCCATGCCTTCCTCTTGAAAGTTGGAATAACAGGTCTGCATTGCCACACCCAGTATATCTGGCTCTGTACAAATTTATTAATCCAAATCTATGCTTTTCTTCTAATGCTGTTCTTTTGATTTTTTTTCTTTCATCTGTGTTTTGAAAGCAATCTAAACATACTTTGGGTTTTTTTGGTTTTTTTTAAAAAAAACTTTATTTATTTGCCTTGGTGTTTGCCTGGAACTGGAACTACAGACAGTTGTTAGCTGCCATGTGGGTGCTGGGAATCGAACCCGGGTCCTCTGTAAGAGCAGACGGTTCTCTTAACCACTGAGCCATCTCTCCAGCCCCCGCAATCTAAACATACTTTGAAGATAAATAGTCTAATGTTATTGAGAGAACAGGAGGACCATCTGATTCTGTGTGGTACACACACATACACACACGCACACACACACACACACATTTTTCCTTCTTCACACTGCACTGTATTTTGGATTTCTCTTTTCAGATGACTTGAAAGTTATCTTTCTTAATAGAATTAATTAAACACACTAATTTGTCCAAAGACTCAGTTTTCAACAGTTTCCACTAAAAGCTAGAAGAAGAAACACTGGCAAATAGAAAGAAGGGGTGCAGTAGGAGAGGGCGAGAAGGTTAGAATTTATGACCTTCCTACTCAGCACCAGACTCGCTGTGGAAACTGAATCACCATCGCCGTGACAGCAATGAAAAATGAAAACCCTCTCTGTTTTTATAATTAAACCCACATGCAGATGATAATTGCTGTTACACATTAATGGTCCACACTTGTTTCTCCTCCCCAAAAGTGAAGAATCAGCCATCTTTAACCTGCATATATGCTCACATGTGACTGACCAGATGAGGTGCAGAGACACATTTTGATTTTCCTTTTTTTTAATATCTATTTTTATTTTATGTGAATTGGTGTTTTGTCTGCATGTATAACTGTGTAAAGGTGTCAGATCTTGGATTTACAGACAGTTGTTAGCTGCCATGTGGATGCTGGGAATCGGAACTCAGGTCCTCCGGAAGAACAGTCAGTGCTCTTAACCGCTGAGCCATCTCTCCAGCCCCACATTTGGATTTTCAAGGTAGTTGATGTTTGGCTCTCATTAGCAGAGCATGGTTTTATTTTTCCTCTCCACTTTATTGCTATGGGAATTGCTATGAAAATTACTAATGTAAGGCAATGACTTAGGAAAAAAAAAATACGTGCTTTTCAAGATCAACTTCTAATTAATAAACTGTGATAGGCTCTTCACCTAACAGAATCTTGAAATAGCTATTAGTGGACTATGAGAGTAAATTGTAAACCAGCAACGTCTCAAAACTGCACCATGCTCTTGGTCTCTCAGGCTATTGAGTGTCAGGGCTTCACTGGGCAAGAACTTGTTTGGGTTTTTTGTTTGTTTGTTTGTTTTTTATTTTTAAGGTTTATTTATTTATTTATTATATACATAGTATACAGAAGAAGGTACCAGATGTCATTATAGATGGTTGTAAGTCACCATGTGATTGCTGGGAATTGAACTCAGGACCTCTGGAAGAACAGTCAGTGCTCTTAGCCTCTGAGCCATCTCTCCAGTCCCTTGTTTGGTTTTTGTGACAAGGTATTTCTGTGTAGCATTAGCTGTCTTGGGTCACTCTGTGGGCCAGGCTAGCCTCGAACTCACAGGGAAACTCCTGCCTGTGTCTCCCGAGTGCTAGATTAAAGGCATAAACCACCACTACTCAGTTAAACAAGAACATTTATGGCACTGGTTTAAGATAACTATTGGGCCCATGGGGAACTGGGGAATTAGGCCCTGAGAAAGTAATAGCGGGACTTTCTTGCCTGAAGTCGAGTCTGAAGCAACCTCAGTTTCATCTTTATCGTCTGATAAATAATTGTGTTAAGAAAAAAGAAAAAGAGCCTGGTGCCAACTTCTTAATGAGACTTTTCCCTTCTGTTTATTTAAAACAAACAATGTGTATTTTCTAGTGAATCATAAGAAGAATCATGAAGATTTCTATCTTGTGAAAATTAAAATTACGGGAATGGAGTATAAAGTCTCTAAGGCAGGCTACTCTCTTTCTTCTTTGGAATATAAGAGTGTTTGAATCACTAATATGTTTGGCTGTGTTTTCTATGCACACAGGCAAAGCTGGAGAATCAGACAGCCACAATCTTTTTTGCCACAAAATTTGGCAAGTGGCAATGACATGGTCCATCATTTTAAAACAGTTGCCAAATAGCAAAGGGCGAAAGCAGATAAACCCATCAGAGTCTTAGCCAGCACTGGCTATGGCATTCACAACATAGTTCGCTGCCAGAAAAGAATCCAAATTCCCATGTCCCAAGGGAGCCATTACTTAGGGGCAGCAGCATTGACAGAATTTGTAGGACCAGAGCCATTAGCTTTGGGAAGACTTTGAAGTCCCTTTAAATGGTTTCTTCCTTTAGTCCAATAGAATGGATGTGACATTGTATTTTTACAACCAAAGGGATGGGCACATTTATTTATAGTATAAACAAGAGTCTTTGCACATGTTCCAGCTATCAACAGGTCCTGATTTTGCTGGAGTGCCTCCCTAGCCGGGAATGTTGGGCTTCCACCTGGAAAGCTAAAGTAACCATCTTGCTAATGAGAACACAGTAGAACTAACTGTGCTGTTTTGCAATGTTTCCACAAGGCGTACCTTTTAATTGCCTAGTGCTGGCAACTTAACAGACTGTAATGAATACATTGTTCCTCTTTCCTCTCTTGCACACAGCCCCTGAGTTTCTGTGTACAGGATGGAGAAACCCTGGTAAGATGCTGAGAAAGCATTTAGAGTAAGTTTATTTTGACTCAGCAGGTATGTCTTGATAGTTTGCTAGTTTGCATCCAGATATGAGAGAGAAAGAGAGAAAGAGAGAGAGATTAGCCCCATCAGTCTGGGAAATGACATTTCTTGTGGTGTCTGAAGCATTTTATGAATTAAAAGAATGAGAATGAATCTAAGCCTAAACTAATTTAATCTGTTAGCTTTCGTTTGATGCAGCAGCTGTAGAGATACACCCTACTTTGAAAATCTTCAGCTTCAAGGGTCTGGGTTTAAAGGATGCGGGTGGCCGTGCCTTGCTCGGGTGAAGAAGGGAATCGGTTTTTAATTTCCCGTTGTGGAAGTCTGGCCTGACCCAAACATGCTTTGACGCAGAAAAAATAGACGCTCCATACTTGCCCATCCAGCTTTTTATTAAATGAGAGCTTGCCAGACGAAGCAAGCATGAAGGAAAGAAAGGAAATTATTATTCTGATTCTTTCCCCATTCGCACATTTTCGGGGGAGGGGGCAGGAGATACCCTGCAGGTGTAGATGAAAGAAGCTGAAAGGTTCCTATTGGTCATGCTACATTAATGGTGACTGACACCCAGCTGACCACACCATCAGCACTTCTATAAAGCTCATGAGTTCCATAGCAGACACTGTCCTGTTTAAGGTTAGAATTGGGGGTTCCTTTGGTGCTAATCATGTGCCAGTCAGTACTTATGGATGGATGTTCTGGAATCTTCATAGACAGCTCTGTCTCAGAAAAAGCAGGAGGAAGTGACAGAATCCTTACAAGAAGACCATCTGAGTGCGCACAGATCAATTTTCCAAAAACTCATTAGGATGCTTAAGAGTTAAGAAGGTTAGCTTGTTCTGTCTCCAAGTTAATCATGAAGTAAGGGAGGATTACCACAGGCAGATGAATAGACTACTGCCAGATTCAAAGAGACAAAAAGTGAAATTTGCCTCTCATGGTACTTTATTCAAGGAGATCAGATAACACAATTTACTCCTGACTAGATCTGGAAGAAAAATAGGCTGAGCAATGTTTTTAAAAGAATTAATTGAAATCAAAAAGGGGCAACCGGGCAGTGATGGAACATTCCTTGAATCCCAGCACTCAGGAGGCAGAGACAGGAGGATCTCTTTGAGTATGAGGTCTACATAGTGAGTTCCAGGACAGCTAGGGCTACATAGAGAAACCTATTGAAAAACAAAAAAGACATGAAGGAAGGAAGGGAGGGAGGAAGGGAGGAAGGGAAAGAAGGAAAGAAGGAGAGAGCTAGAAGTGTCCACAGACGTCATATCCACAAAGCAAATAATTATAGAACAATAAGAAAAGCCAATGTGGCGTCTTTGCTTAGTGTCTTTCCTTTATTGTGTGTTACAGTATCTCTCTTCCAACCTGAAGCTCATTTATCAGTTGGTGGCTGGCAAAAGAACTTCAGGCATCCACCTGACTCCAGGGCGGGTTACTGGGATGCTTCACTGTTTCCATGGGTTCTTGGAATTGGAATCCAGGGCCTCCTGATTTCCCAGCAGCCATTTCACCAACTGAGACCTTGCCCCAGCCCTAAAATGTTGCCTTTAAAAATCAAAACAAACAAACTACCACAACCTTATGTATTTGGAAGGAAGTGATTACTTACTGAAATTGAAACAAATATGTGACATTTATTTCCACAGATTATCCTTTCTTTTCTGGAATATACATTCACACTCTGTTCAAATGGTACAGACCTCATAAACAAACACTTCTTTTTCCTAGCACTCAACCAGCTCAGACAGATCACTGGCACAAATACCACCATCATGAAGTATTTGGTGGGCAGTTTCATAATTCATTCATTCTTTCTTTCTTTCTTTATTCTATTTGAATTGGTGTTTCGCCTGTATATACAACTATGTAAGGATGTCAGATCTTGGAATTACAGACAGTTGTGAGCTGCCTTTTGGATGCTGGGAATCAAACTCAGGTCCTCCAGAAGAACAGTCAGTGCTCTTAACCGCTGAGCCATCTCTCCAGCCCCATAATTCCTTATTCTTAGTATTTAAAATATACATTCTCAACTGGGCAGTGATGGTATACTTTAATCCCAGCACTCAGGAAGCAGAGAAAGGTAGATCTCTGAGTTCCAGGTCAGCATAGTCTACAGATCAAATTCTAAGACAGCCAGGGCTACACAGAGAAACCCTATCTCAAAACAAAACATCATCAACAACAAAAAGGTATATACTCATGTTTGTGTGCTCATGTGTGTAGGTCAGAGCACTTGTGAGAGTTGGTTCTTTCCTTGCACGAAGTGAATCCTGGGGGTTGAACTCAGTCATCAGGCTTGGCAGCCGGCACCTTTACCCACTGAGCCATTGTCGAGGGACCTCCAAAGACCACCAGAGAGCTGGACTCAACCCAAACGCATGAGGGTCTTTATTGTTATGAACAGGTTCAAACAAACCCAGGTCGAAACCCTTTCTTCTGATGCAGCAGAGGGTTACAAGCCCAGAGGCGAGAGAGTTTTTTTTAAAGAAAAGCCCACTAGGGGCTGGAGAGATGGCTCAGCGGTTAAGAGCACCGTCTGCTCTTCCAGAGGACCCAGGTTCGATTCCCAGCATCCACATGGCAGCTAACAACTGTCTGTAGTTCCAGTTCCAGGCAAACACCAAGGCAAATAAATAAATAAATAAATAAATAAATAAAGTTTAAAAAAAAAAAGAAAAGAAAAAAGAAAAGTCCACTAAGCAGGGTGCTGCTGTACGTCTTGATTTCTATTGGGTAAAGAGTAGTGCATGAGGTACAGCAGCTATTGGCTGAACTTTCGGGCGCAAACCTAACTTTAGAATCTATTGGCTGTCAGGTGCACTCCTAGACCTGGGCCCTGCCCTCAGGCACCAAACGCTCCTTTCCTGAAAACAGAAACAACACTCTGTAAGGATAAATCCATGCCTTCACACCATCTTGCCAGACCCATGATCCTTTGCTTCAAATATCAAATGAATCTACATAGTGAGGGGAAGTGAGTGTAAAGAATAGCAAAAGGATGAGAGATTGCCTCCCAAAACAAACAAACAAACAAAAAATATGGCAGACATATTCAAACAAACAAACAATAACAAAACCACACTGGAAGAGGAAATTCATGTTGGCACACTCAGGACTGCCTTTCCCTGGCTACCTTTCACTCTGCTGCTTCCTGCACAAACACACCCAGCACCAGGGTGAAGCGTCCCTCTACCTTCTCTTTCTAACTCTTCTCCATCGCCCTATACGGGACCGAAGTTCTCGCAAGGGCCAGGGCAAGCTGGTTTTTATCCTCATGGCCATGTGACAGTTTACTTAGCCTGATTTTTGATCAGTGTTTTCACTGTTCCTTGGTCAATGATCCTCCTATACAAAGCCCCAAACATGGCTGAACAATCACAGTCAGTTCAAACCAGATATCTCTCCTGGTCCAGAAAGATGTGCAAAATCACTCCTGAGCCTGTCCTGGTGCCTAGTCGAAGCTGTCACTTCCACCCAGGCTTGGAACCCAGCTTCAGGGTACATTCAGCCACTGGTCTTGATGAGATCTCCCCAGCCTGCAGTGCGTGTGTTCGGATCCAGGTGTGGGCTGCTCTCCCGGCAGGTGCTCTGGAAACACAAGGCTCCTGAGTGTCTTCCCTTCCTGGCAGCAGGGCACAGGACTCCATTAGAAAGGTTTTTATTTTTTTTTCTCAATGGAAGAAGCCTCAATTCATTGCCAAGGAACTACACATGATGTTTCCAACCCAGAACATACACTGTTCCAATTCAGAAAAAAAGAAATCTGCTATAGTTGAAAGAATAAGGTCCCTTGGATTTTTGCATAAGCACTTTGAGCCTAGAATTGTTCTAAAAATACAAGTAACAACTTTTCATGAGCCATATAGAAAGGGAAGTTAGTCACCTCACCAATAGGACACTCCAAGGAAAACCACTAGGGAGCAGGGCCTGATTGTCATTCAAATCATGTAATCACACACAGTAAGCCTCTTTTTCTTTTGCTGTAAAATGGGCCAATAATTCTCACCTCAAAGCTATTGTAAAAACAGGATTATGTAAAACAGTTCAGAAGAGTTCCCTTCTCAGTCCGGCCAGTACTTACTGTCTTGCCCTTGCTATTATAACAATGGCCTGTCTTCATCACTTCTCAGCTCTTTCTGGGGAATTCATTTTGAGGTGGTGTTTCTGCATCTTCAGAAAGTTATTTCAGACAAACAAGTCTGGCCTTGACCAACAGAAAATAAAGCATTTCTTCTCAGGGATACTTATCTAACACTGAATTTTCTTTTTCTGTTTTTAAATATATATGAGAGTCTTACCTGTCTGTATATCTACGTACTAGGTGCATGTCTGGTGCCTGTGGAGGCCAGAAGAGGGTGACAAAATACCCTGGGACTGGAGTTACTGACAGCTGTGCTGGGTGCTGGGAATCGAACCCAGGTCCACTGGAAAATCATCCAATGCTATTAACCTCTAAGCCACTTCCAGACCCCTGGCAATGGATTTTAGTAGAAGCTTCACTATGCACAGTGAAATGCTCCTCATTAATTATTACTTCTCTGAGAATGTAATACATATTTATATACATATAATTTATATAAACACACATATCGGTCATTTTTTTATATGTATCTACAGGTAAAAATCATCACACTATCTAATTCTTTGAGAATGCTCTGTGGAAATTGTCATACTGAATGCTGAGAAAGGCAGAGATGAATGCTGGGAAAAGCCACCTTAACCAATTTAGGAACCAATTGTCAACATAGAAGTCCTGATACTTGTGTATGCATTGCAAGTGACAGAATCTCAATTGAGACTGAGATTCTGGATCAAGGCAAACAATCTATCTGGATATGTTGGTGCACACTTTTATTCCCAGCATTTGGGCAGCAGAGACAAGTGGATCTCTGTGAGTTTGAGACCAGCCTTGCCTATAGAGGGAGTTCCAGGACAGCCAGGGCTACACAGATAAACACTGCCTTGAATTAAAAAACAAAATAAAAACAAAAACACTACCACCACCACCACCAACAACAACAAAACCCAATTAGCTTGTATACTCCACAGAACATCAGTGAAATTTGCTGAGGGAAGGAAGATGTACCCAGAGGGGGAAAGAATAATCCATATGGGCTACCATAGGCCACTATACCCCCAAATGGCAAGTTCATTGGCAGAATTACTAAAAATGATTAAAGAAAAATAGACACAAAAAGTGTTAAGTTGGTTGCTATGGTTTGACTGTGAAAAATCTTGATCTCTAAAAGGTGACATTATTTTGGAAACTTTAGGAGGAAGCAGGTGATTGGCAGCAGGTCCCTCACAAGCCATCTCTCTGCTCTGTCAGATGAAGCTGTTCCTTTACCATGTGCTCCAGTGCATGGGGCCAAGCAACCATGGACAGACTGAGGATCCAAGCTATAAGCTATAACTATTATCTCATTTAGGCTGCTTTTCTTGAGAATTTCTTCACAGTGGCACTTAACTCTAATCCATTGATAAAGTAGTGTGAATTCTCAGGGAATTAACTTGAACAAAAGCATTCAGACCAAGTAATCTTCCAAAAGGAACAGAATGCTTCGCTCAGAGTAACTTTAGAACCCTGATAGACTGGAGGAGATAGGGAGTAAAAAGGAACTGTCTTTCCCTCTCCCTTCCTGGAGCTGGCTCCAGCAAGATGCCTTCTGGCTCCTCCCTCCTGTCTCAAGGTCAGTAACTGCTTCTACATGGTACTCACTGCTTGACGTAGCTAGCTCTCCCTCTAGTAGAGACAGAGCAATAGACAAAGCAAAACCTCCATGGAAAGTGAGTACAGTGGACACAATCAAGTTCCAGTAGAGAAGCAAATTGTGCACATAGAATGAGAAGATGATGACCTCAGCATCCTGGCCTGCAAAGTGTCTAGAAAGAAGTGGTCTCCAGAACCCATGAAAAGATCAGACACCCTGGTATATGCTTGTAATCCTAGCACTGGGTAGCAGAGACGGAGGATCTCCTGAGCTCACTAGCCAAGCATTCTACCCTATTTGCTGAGCTCAGTCCAGTGAGAGACTCTGTGAAAAAGTAAGGTGGAAATTATAGAACAGTATCCAAAACTGTTCTCACTCAAGCACCCACACACACAAATTTAGTGAAAAGTATAGGGATGAAACTCAATGGTAGACCACTTGCCTAACATACATAAAGGCCCTGGGTTCCATCAGCAGTAATGGAAAAGGGGAGACCATGTGTTTGTTTTCCATTGCTATAACAAAATACTTCATATAATAAAAGAGGAAAGATTTTGGAGCCAAGTAATTTTCTATTGATGGTAGTTTGGTCCCATTATTTTGGGTCCTGTGGCAATACCATAGTAGAAACGCATGGCAGAACAAATCCATTCACTTTGTGGCCAGGAAAAAAGAAAAACAGGAAAAGCAGGAATTGTGGCAAAGTGGGGTATATAAGAAGTCTTTCTCTGTCCCACAGCCAGCTCCCAAATCATGACACGGAGATTTATTATTAATCATAAAAGCTTGGCCTATAGCTTAGGCTTGTTCCTAACTACCTCTTCTAACCTAAATTAACCCATTCCTATTCATCTATGTTTTACCATGTGGCTTTTTATGTTTCTTTCATTCTGTATGTCTGACTATCTCCCATGTCTCATTGGTATCTCCCCTATGTGTCCATTATCTCCTCTTCCTCTCTCTGACCATAAGTCCTGCCTATACCTCCTGCCTAGCCACTCAGCTCTTTATTAAATCAATCACAGCAATATATCTTCACACAGTATACAACTTCATACAATATCCCAGAATAGGGGTCCAACAGAGTGAGGGAGGTTTCTCTCTTATTCAGCCACCAAAATAACCCTAGGCCAGTGGCTTCTGGGTTCCATGTCTTGTGACAGGGACAATGAGACTGTGAGTTTAGGATGGAGTTTTATCGTAAGGTTATAGGTGGAACAGTCTCCCATAAAGCAGGAGCAGGGTCAAAAAATGGAGTGTCACCAAGGTTGTAGCTCAGAGGCTTTTTATATGACTTATGGCAGAAACTGGGGCGAGGCACTGGGAAGTTCATATAGTTGTCCCACCTATGAGTGTCCAGATACCTCTCAGTTTCATCTCTGTCATCACATGCAGTATCCAGGCAGGGGCTCTTGTTTAGGCTGTGTCAAGGGGCAGAAAGAGAAGAGGAAACCAGGAATCTTTTCCTGGCCTCCAGCCAGGATAGAATCAAAGTTATTTCTAGCTTCTGGCTAAGGACAATAGTTAGAACTGTTTGCTTTTGAGATTCCCATCCTAAAACTACCCATTTTCATTATGGATCCCCACTATCCTCTTTAGAACACATGTGTGATGCTGCAAGAGGCCACCTACTAACAGTACCACCATCCCTCAACAGCACCACGGCCTGAAGCCCAGACCTCTGACCAACCCCACAGTCATGCTTACACTTTTTACAAGAATATTAGAAACACCTTTCCTGAGATGTTTGTCTCATTTTGGACTGTCCAATGTTTTGCCCAAAGTTTCCCAAAAGTTTTGCCACTAACTGGACAGAGAATCTTAGAAAGCTACTTAGGGAGCCTGGCTCCTATCAGTCACAGATATTTGATCTAGGTAATGTTATATCTGTGTTACTTCGTCAAATAAAGCTGCACACCCTCTCAACCACAGTCTCTACACTATTTGTCTATGGACGCTTTGATGTCTTAATTATATCTAATTTATCTGGCTAAAAGTTCAGTGGCTGGCGTTCAGGGGCCATCTCCCTGTTCAAAAAGTACCCGGAGATTTGCAAAAGCCCTAGCATAACACCAGGAAAGCAAAGTGTCCCAGGAAAAAGCTTCCATAATCAGCCCATATGCAGACAGCTCCCCAGGGCATCATCAGGACAAAGAAACCCGATCTTCCTCCACCCTGACCCCACCTCCACCTCCTTCCCATGAAAGTCTTACTCCTTTAATTAAGTTTTCTGACATCCTTCTGGTGAAGGCTTTGTGCTCATGAAGTCTTGCAGAAAAAGCCCAGAACCCTACAATGACAGCAGTAAACGAAAGATCTTGGTCACGCACAGATATTTAAATATCAGTGAACTTACATCTTTTTTTTTTTTTAACTTGCATCTTAAATGCTAGCATTAGAGAATCAAACCTTTACCTAGTGTAGTCCTTTC